>KZ508458.1:18231-54937 GCA_002844005.1 Limosa lapponica baueri | reverse complement strand
GTACTGTTTAAATGCTGTGGGGCAATTGCTTTGGCCGAGGGCAGATTTTTTTCCTGCTCTTCAAGCATGTTTATCACCTTGATGCTTTTTGCATAGTCTAATGATTCCATGCTAATACTCAAACCCAGGAGCTATAGCTTGTGGATGGAAAGTGTGCCGGAGAATTCCTAGACTTATAAGTCCTATATATAGGATAGGACAGTCTGAATACGTGACCTTGAAATTGCGACACTGACCTCTGTGTGTGTTCTTGGTCTAGTACTGAAAATGGGAGATATTGAGAAGGGCAAGAAGATCTTTGTCCAGAAATGTTCCCAGTGCCATACAGTTGAAAAGGGAGGGAAGCACAAGACTGGACCCAACCTGAATGGCCTATTTGGGCGCAAGACTGGACAAGCTGCGGGCTTCTCTTACACGGACGCTAATAAGAATAAAGGTAAACTTAAAGCTGGTCTTATGAGTTGCTACAGACAAAAATACCCAGTTCTTGGTGATAGTTCTAGAAGCACTGAAATCTGCCCTAAAGTAATATGGAGGAAAAGAATATAAGTATGTTTGTTATTTTATAAATCACCAACTACTCTTTTCTTCTCTCTAGGTATCACCTGGGGTGAGGATACTCTGATGGAGTATTTGGAAAATCCAAAGAAGTATATCCCAGGAACAAAGATGATTTTTGCGGGTATCAAGAAGAAGTCTGAGAGAGCAGACTTAATAGCATACCTCAAAGATGCCACTTCAAAGTAAAAGTTATCTGCTGCCTTATTTATTTCACAAAGGAGATGGCAATGGAAATGTCTGTGATGAGATTGGTTTTTAAACTTTCTATTTTTACATGTACTGTGTCTTACCTAAAAATCTGTCTCACCGGTCAGATATGGTGGGTCACTGGAGTACACGCTTGTTTGGCAGCCATTAACTTAATGAAAACTATGTAATTGGGTTGATTCAAATTACTATAATGTTCAGTCATTCTTGATCATAAATTAAAAAAAATAATAAATAAGCATTTCCTGCCTCTTCATTGTTTAAAAAGATATCGATTAATAATCAAATGAGTAATTATCAACAGCATAATAGCTTTGACAGCCCAGCTCTTCCAGATTAAAAAGCAGGGTGGTTTTTGGCATCTTCCACCATACATCTTCTGTTATATGACTTTAAAGATTTTAAAAAAAACCAAAAAAAAAAAAGGCTAAAAAAAAAACCCGACAAGATAATATTTTTCTAAATTTAATCAGTACTAGGTGTTGTGGTATATATTAATCTGTCTAAAGCTTGCGATAAGAATTCATTTCATCTGACTTCAGTACTATTTGTGAAATGGCAGTTGTGCCCAGCCACTTTTCTTTTATCTTGGGGAAGCATGTTACCTGATTTATCCAGCCTTTGACAGCTGCATGCACCAGTAGAGTATTATAACTCCCCTTCAGAAACATCTTCAGTTTTTCACATGGTATTGAAACCTTTTGTTCAGTAAATCTTCCAAAACCAGCCATTCTTGATGTAATGAATAGAACAGAGAAACATCCTGTTCTGGAAATGCAAGTGCTAAAGACCAACTGAGGGTTACTAAATCTTCTTAATTCAGCAGAAGCATTCACCTAAAATCTACTGTTTCAGATGAAGGGGGACAGGAATGAATGCTCTAGTAGACTAAAAGGAAACAGTCTTCCTCTGTGCCTGGCTGTAGCTGATGTCATTACTTCTGAAGGTTCTGTTTCGCACAGTGTAAAGCGGTATTTTTAATGTTTTAACTGCATTTTTTTTCATACTAAGTGAATTGTTCAGATGAATGTATTTACTGTGTACCAACAGTAAGGCATAACTCAGAGCAATCAATACTGTAAATTAAAAAAAAAAAAATTAAAAATCTTGTTTGCTGTATGTGTCTGAAATTAAGTGAAAACCAGTGGGAATGTAGAGAAAAGTAGGGCAACCAGCTTTGCATCATTAGGAAACAAGACAAACAGAAGCTCAGCATGAAAAAAATGTAAATGCTAATGGAGTTGGTGTGAGAAGTCCTTACAAGTGTGGTGAGGTTAGAAAGTATTTTTGACTAGAATTAGCAAAGCTGGGCTTCTCCACTGCTGTTTTCTTTAGCAGCGCTTCTCCTGTGTTTCCTGAGCGGGACAGGGGAGAAAAAGTAAGTTGAAAGTTGTTGCTGTGCAGTGGGATTGGCTGAGTTTGAGTTATGTCACGTAGAAGACTGTGCTTAATGACTGAGTTGCAAAGGCCTGTTACTCAGAATTAGTGAGTGGAAAGAATTCAGGTTATTAACAAGTTTTCTCAAATGCTACAATGTGTTTTGTGAGGTTTTTTTTAAACTAAATGTGAAAGCAGCATTTCCTGCAAATCGGAAGGCAGATTTAATATTAACCAACAGCAGCTTCTTTACTAAAAGCTTGTTAAGAGATACCATCAAGTTGTAGAAGTTGATGACTGTTCCAATTTTCACGAGTGATGTTCTTCGAAGCACCTTCATGGCTATGCAGAACTTGGCATTCGCTGTGGCAGAATCCTGACAGGGTAGTCGTAGATACACGAGGGAACCCTGCCCAGCTTTGTGGTCTTCTGAAATGATTCCAGTGGATCGCAGGGGAGAGCTGTAACACCTGCTGTTCTGTCGGCACCTTTACGAGATGACAAAAAGCTTTGTGATTTCCAAGCTGCTCTTCTTCCCTAGCTGAACTGGAGAAGAAATGGACTGCGGAGAAGAGGATTTTGCGGTAAGGTGGCGTTTAAATCTGCACAGGTAACCATTTACAGACACTAAGTTACCCATCATCAGGAGAAAGCGGAGTGATCCTTAGTCCAAAGTAGTGGACGCAGTTTAGGGTGACTTGTTCGATCTATCTGTAACTTGGGGGCCTTGGTGCAATGACAACTGCAGCTTTATACATACTACTGAAGATGGAGAAAATAGGACTTTTTAATTCTGGACTGGGGATGTGCCCTGGTGTATGTTTTAGGGAAGAGACCCTTCTGAGCTTTTAAATTTCCTCTTTGTATATACAGCCCTAGACAGCAACAGCTTAGGAGATTTGCTGTAGCCATTTACCACTGGTCAAACACAATGCTACAGTATTTCTACTGGTGGATCAGCAAAGTAAGATTATGGAAATGGGAGAAAATTAGATTATCATCTGCTGATACAAGTATTAATGCAAGTGCCTGGGTGGGTTTTTTGGAGGGTGGGAAGGAGGCATCCAGATTGGTTGTGGAATCAAGCTTTAGTTCTTTGATTTGTTACAGAGTAGGAAGTATGAAGTAGCAAGTTTAGTGTTTTTCTTTCCCATAGTGATAGTGATATCTGACTAGATGTTTGGTGTTTCGGTAGTTCCTTTACAGTTCCAAATCTGGGAATCAGGGCTCTGTTGCCAAATATTGCACCGTCCCATAAAAATGATTCTTGGCTATGAGCTTACAGATTTGATGGGACGTGCCTTGAAAACTGATCTTGTAATATTTTCACATGTAGTTATGGAAATGCATGAAGATTGTCACTGTCAATAATGACGGGGGAAAAAGGTAAAATTCCAAAGGACACTTTTTCACGGTATGACTTTTCAAAACCAAAATGAGACAGGTAGGATACTTCTAAAACTACAGAAGTTATTATTTATGCATTTCAGTAAAATCTAATGATACAGAAGCTCTTTTTTTTTTATTTAGTCTAACAATTCAAATGTAATCACTCTACAAACAGCTGAATTTGGGGAAGTTCCATTTGTAGCTGTACACAATTCTAGATAATCGCTTCAGTTAAAGATAAATCTAGTCTTGTGGGGGATTATATAATGGGGTTTTTTGGTATAAAATACAGTATCAGCGATCAAAAAAAAAAAAAGTGATAAATTATGCTTCTCTTATGGGGAAGAAGAGAAATTAAACAGCTAATAGTTAAAAACTGTTAGATATTCTAGTCTCTCATGTATACCAAAGGCCATTAAAGCGCACACATTTACTTCTGTAGTAAGCCTTTGTTTTGCTTTTATCTAAAATATATTTGCCTAAACACATATCTAAAAAAGCATTTGCCTTTGTCCAAACCGCATCCTAAAAATTCTTCCAGGGCCAAAGCCAAGAGAAATCTGTGTTACTGCATATAGGATGAGTTGAATGGTTTCAAAGTGATGCCCTGAAAACCAGGTTACTCTGGGGGCGAGCAGCCCGGAGCTGGCAGTAGAAAACGTTAACCCTGGGGAAGGGTGTGAAATCCTGTCCCTTTCTAGCACTGCAAGGGCTGAGTCAGGGCTCCAGGTAGACACCCCCTTCTGCGCGTGATTCAGAGCTCGCATGTAAGGACTTGCGTGTTTTTTCGCAAGATTGTTCTTCTGATCTGAAATACAGCAAGAAAATAGGATGGTCACCTTTTGAATAATTACTTTCTGGTTAGAGGTCTCGCAGGGGGTGAGGGATGTGGATGACACATTTGCTTCTGTGGCAGGATATAGATTCGCATCCCCAGTTTTCCAGAAGCCTGTATTAACCACCAGACTGGATGCGTCTGCTGGGAAGAAGATGCTCTGTAGCTCAGTTGGAGCTGTCATTACGCAAAAGGAGAGCCAGAAAGAAAATGAGCAAAGCTAACTATAGCGTAGCGTTCAAAACACATACCTTGGAGCCGGGGAGAAGGTGTGTTCTTTCCAGGTTGTTTATGCGTTTAATTTTAAACAGTCTTGGATAAAAATAAACCTGGCAGTGGAGATCAGAAGTCGTTACTCTGCTGGTTTTACATCCCATTAATGCCGTGCACTGCAGCTTGCTCTGGCAGTGTGGGCCCTTGCCTTGTTCCTTTCAGAGTCACTCGCTCTCCTGGTGCATCTTCCCTTCCCTCATTCTCCATGTGTCAAAACATACGTTTTATGTGCTGTCCCTGTCTTACCACTCTGCCACTCTTTTGGTCATAAACACTCAAAAGCTGTTGACGGAAACATCCCGTAGTGTTCTCATCCGTACAGGGATCTGCAGAAATTCACTGCTGGTGTCCCCATTCAGCCCTGACTGCCTGGTGATGATTTCTTTTTGAGATGTCTGATGGTTCTTAGTTTATGTGACGTTGCCTTTGATTGATCTCTTTTAATTCTAATTTTAACAGAGCTAACTAAAGCAGATGGGGTTTTATGTGGCTTTTACCTGCACTGTGTCTCAGGTGTGTTTTTTTTACTGAGACACAGCGTGATGATGTGAGCATTCCCTGACATGTGTAGTGCTTCCAGACAAGTAGGGGAAAATCCACCATATACACTGAATTTCAGAAATATCATTGTTGTTACCTACACGTCCCTGGTAGCCTCAAGAATCTGGTGTTCTTACTCGGGTTTCATTGCAGGAATGTGCCTACGCTGACTGTAACCAGCCTTTCCCTGAAAGCATTTCTCGTGTTTCTCCTTCCGCTGCTGATTCATTGTTTGGAGAACAGAGGGGAGTGGAAATCAGACTTCTCCGTTTCTTGCCACGTTTCCTATAGGACTCTGTCATTTTATTTCCTATTCTGTCAGTTTACCTGCTATTGATATTAGATCTGGAGTTCTTCCAGTGCTTTCTTTAAAGGAAAGGTATCACATTTTCAACTCCACAAATTCTTGCCATAGTGAGTGATTTTAATTCTAATTCTCATGTGCGAATTATCACTCGTTACCTTACCCATCTGATCTTTCTCTTCTTCATTTTATGTGTTACTGTTACAATTTATACTTCCTTTGTATTGGCTGAACTGCGGGCAGCTTTTTTGGACCTTCCTATTCAAAAGTAGTCTTTAATTTACACATTTCTTAACTCTGTAGTGGACTGGTTTTTAAAGTTTCCAGGTAATGAATTCACTTGAAAAATCCTTCTTTCATTGTCTTTTTCTTTTTTTAAAAAAAAAAAACCTTAATGTAAGGGGTTCTTTTTTTTACTATTCCTCACACAATCACATTATATTTAATTATTTTGTATACACCACTGTTTTGGACCCAACTATGCTTATGTATTGAACAAGGATTGTGTCCTTCACATGGATACCTGTGAAATAGTCTTTTCTTGTGAGCCTCAGAAACAGTGCTTCCCAAGAGCAATGATGGTAAGTTGCTGAGAAACTTCTTTTACTGGCGCTATTTGATCAGTTTATTGCTTACACCAGATGAACAGGAGGGGGAGCCAATGTACTAAAAAGCGGCAGAAGAATTCCTAACTTGCACTTGAAGGTAATTCTGAACAAACCTCGGACAGTTTGAAAGACAAAGTTCATTTGTACAAAAAGCCGTTTTACTGGAAGAGCTCAGCAAAAAGCGCTGGAGGTGATTAGTACAGCTGAATGCATTGATATGTCTGCAATAAGTTTAGGGTCTTCTGAATTCTTAAACTGATTCATGTTTCATATTTCATCAGGATAGCTCATTTGAAATAGCCTGTATTAAATTTCAACCTATTAAAATGGTAAAAGATTCAGTTAGAAAGCAAAACGTTTCTTTCTGACTACTCAAAGAATCTTAATCAAGAGTGGCAATCTCTAATGCACACTTTGGCTTTGTTCCTACTGTGGAGCTCACCTTGATAGCATCAGTTGAAGTATTATGCTTGAAATGGTTGTACAGATTGCAATATAGTTTCTGCACCAGCAGTTAGGTAGGAACATGCTGAGCTTTGCTAGTAAAAATGCACTTCAATTCTGGTTTTAATACTGTTTTAGGGATGATGTTTGATGATAGACTCAAATTACTCTGAAAACCGTGATGTTTCCTAATACAACTAAATACTTGCACAATTACAATTGAAGGTCCAGAAAAACTAACACTTGTAACATTGAGTCAGAATTTTACTTAGCTGGGATATTTCTCACAGGGATCTCAGTGTTACTTTGGCTGTCAGTATGGATTTTCTGGCACATGCCTGAACGTGAAAACCTTTGCAAGACTTCAAAAGACCACGTTGCCTTTCTTCATGTCAATCCGTGGTCTCTGTGTGTGTTGCAAGTTGGTTGTTTACTGTGCTCAACTCTGTCAGGAGCAGTGTGATCAGACGCTAAAAAATTTAGCTCTTACGTGTGTTTGCTGTCACTCTGAATTCTCAGAAAGATGACATCTCTCTCTGCACCAGCGTACAATGACACATCAGAAAAAACTCCCCACAGAAAGAAGCAATCCAAAGGGAGAGCTTTGCGGTTGAAAGATAGTTCCACATCAGAAAATCTATCGAGAACATAGAGGAGCCTCCTACAAATGAGCGGGGTCACAGGATAGAAATCAAGATGACGTGAATGAAGCGAAGAAAGGGGAAACAAAGGGGAAATGAAACAAAGTTAGTACAGGGTGAGATATTACATATTCTCATTACACGTTCAGCTGTTCCTAGGACTGTGCCTGTGCTTTAGCCTGTAAGTAGGTGCCAGGTATTGCAGCATGAAAGGAAAAGCAGTGGAAACTCAGAAGCAATAAAAGCCAAACTTGCCTACCTTCAGCTAAAGGTTTGGCAACTCTGTGTGTGTTCAGTGAATATCCCTTTGGTTGGATGCCTTTAATTTTGCTGCGGGTCTGTGAAGTCGTCCAATTGATGCTACCTGGCTCCAGGAGTCTGTACTTTGTTTCCACTGATTTTAGTGATATATATTCCACATTAGCAAATCAGCCAGCTGAGAAATACTGTGGTGTTTACTCAGTGCACGTATCGAATGATGTTTTGCAGGGCTTGTAAGCTCTGATTCTTCTGTATCACTAGAGCCTAATGTCCCCACTTAGGCAACATGCTTGAGTTATGCTGCAGGTGATGGTGCTCCAGCTTCACATCTTACCTGGAAAGTAGAGGTCAGTGATCTTCAGTAGCCATGGTGAACATAATAGAGATAAAAGGGCAAAAAAAGAGGGCTCTAGCACAGGAGAGAGTAGTCATGCAGTAGAATCAGCGTGAAAAACAGCCTTTGTTTCTTAGCCAGAATATATAAAAAAATTGATGGGGAGTATGCCCTAAGTTACATTTAGGTTGCAAATTATTTTTAATTTAAGGATGCTAGTTCTCTGAGCTGCTCCGTGCTAATCCAGAAGCCAATTGAAAACTCATCAAGGAAGTCATCAACAAGTGAAGTTAAAAAGACCCAAAGCCCAGTGAATCCACATCTACCGCAGTGTATCTGTCTGGCTCTTTAACACCAGTTTGTGCTTTCTAAACAGTGCAGCCTGATGCTCTGACTGATCAGGTTAGCCAAATTTATGGTTTTCTCTCAGAAAATGGTTTCAAGTAACCTTTTTTCATTATTTTAAGAAAACTATTTATTTGCTAAAGCAGTTGGTTTTATTTTTCTCATATCAATCAAATCAGCACAGTGTGTAGCACTGATGCTACCACCAGGATAGCAGGAGAGGGAGAAGTCACAGTGAAGGCTTCTCCCACTGCCTACAGTGTACTGGGATAGTCCCCTTCAAGGATTTCTCACTATGGCCTGGGGATGGCACCATCACAAGTGCACCCACGACAGTTTGGTGCCTGGCAGCTGGGGTGTTCTTGCTACAGCTCTGGGAAGCCTTTCCCAGTCCCCTTTTTGTGATCTAATGACATGTGTGGCTGCAGCAGTAACTTCCACCAGATCTTGGGCACACTTGACTTCTTCAAAAAGGGGGACGGTCTCTACTGATCTTCCAGGTGGGCATGATTTTTCAATTTCCAAACATCCTTTCTTTCTAACCGTAGGGTCACAGATTTTGGTTCTTACTTTAAAGAGCAGCACAGGAAGCTCTCCAGAACTGTGATTTCTTAGCTGGTCTTTTGATTTCTCCAGGTTTTTCTTGGGCAACCCAATCACCCTTGTTTGTTTTTAGCAAAAGGGTTGGGCTCCTTATTTTCTGAAGGTCTTCTGGGTTTTTCTGTTTGGTTGTTTGTTGTCTGTTTTTTCCTTTGTTTGTTTGTTTTGCAAGAACTAATAGGTTTTAATTTAGAGAGTGTCTGAATGGCCCAGCCAGTCCATTCCTCATGGAAGAATATAAAAATACAATCACAAGGGGTTTACTTTTTTTCTTATTTCTTACTGCTTGAAGGTGACTCTGAGAGACTTCACATATTGGGTAATTATTGGATAAGTCTTTCTTATTACTTCATCTGCAGAAGTTGACTTTATCGGTGCACATCATATGCTCACTTTCTCTTCATTTAGGGAGCTAACGTAATTTGAGAGCTTGTATCTCCACTGAAAGTAGCAGTAAATATCAAGTGTTCATTTTATGACAGCACTCAAAGTCAAGAGGTTTCAAAGGCAGTTTCCTTAACTTCCAGTAGTACAGGTGCATAAGTCTAAACAAAAGCTTTGTAGCAGCACAATGAGGTTCTTTAACTTGGGAGTTTTATATTAGACCAAGAAAATATTAATGAAACCCTGAAATGTTTGACCCTCTGGTGACCCCTCCTGCTTTCTTTTGCTGTTTTCAGCTATTAGAGCTACACGCTTCCAGAGAATCAAACCCATGGCTGTGGGGATTGCTGAAACATTCAGCTAGCAGATGCTTATTTTAAGCTATTTTTAAGGGAGTTCCTGCATGAACACAATAGCTTGTTGATTTTTCTTTTATTTTTGTTTAACTGAGGCCCTTGCCTCACACGTGGAGGGTGGAAGAGAGGCGCTAGTGAACTCTGATGGCTGTAGAGAGCTCTTTTTCCCTAGCCGTGGATGTGCCCTGTATAGGTGGGAGTTTCTCTTTTTCCTGTGACTTGTTCACGGGTACCGTTTCTTTCCAGCTACACAGGAGGAGACCTTCTCCTTTTGTATAGCCACGTTTTGAAGGAAGAACATTTATTTTGTTGCCTAAGCCCATCTTTTCCAGTAAAAGTGTATTTCAGTAGGTGGAACCAGTCTGAGTTTGTGCCCCTTTCTGAAACTGTTTCAAGTTTGAAGTGGTGCAGGGGGTTTACTTGGTTAACAGCAGCAGAGTTTTCACTGCTCTCAGGAGTGGTACCCACTTGGAGCTGTAAAATTAAATGCTTTGAACTTTCTAGCTGTGGGCAAATACGCACTTGTTTAAAATTTGCAATTGGGTGGAATTTTTCTGTCTTGCCAGGCTTGGTAGCCATTACCTAGTGCTACAAGCAGTTTGGAAGTATTGAATAGACTTTGGTTAGTTCAAAAACACTGGGTTTTTTCTCTTATGCTTTAATGGATATATGAGACTGCCAGTAGGTTTTTAATCATAGAAAATGCAAGTGCCAGTAAGTCCACACAATCTGTACAAAGCGCGCCAGAGCTGTGAACTGAACTTTTTATTTTCTATCAGTCTCAGGAAAATCAAGGTCTTTAAAAACTACAGGTGTCAATTAGAAATTAATGTGGCCATATCTTTCACAGCTGTCTGCCTAACGTTTGACTCCTACACTCAAACTTCACTGGGAAGGATTTACTCTCAATATTGTCCTCGGTTTTAGTTCTCCATCACCATGACCAAAATGAGAGACCTCTTCTGGGCACAATATTGGCTGGGAACATTGGGTGTAGACCACTGTATTAAAGTGTCTCAACAGGGGCTTGCAAGGCTGGTGTGTGTATATATATATATATCTGTATATATTTTTTAGGCCTGTAGCTTTGGGCTTTAGTTTTTCAGCTTTGGACTTTAGTTTTTCAGCTTTGATTATTTCTTGCTGTTATGTACTTTCCTGGATTATTTCTCTTTAGCATCAGAGCTTGCCTCAGAAAAGCTCAGAGGCCAGTATTTGTATTCCTCTTTAAATTCCATGTTACGGGAGACATAGGAGAGGCAATCCAGTACTTAAAAAGAAGTGAATGTTTTGCTGCTGTTGCCTTGAATCCCTCATAGCAAGAAAAATCTAATTTAATGACTAAAGCAACAACTTTGGTTAAAAAGACATTCTATACCTGGAATCCCAGATTTATGTCCTAGAGGGATCAACTCTTCATCCTGCATTTATCCAGCATTAAACAGTCTATTCAGAAAGAGCTTTTCTACAATGAATGGATGATGAACCTTCTCCCCAGCTCCTTCTGAAAAAATCGTGGTTTCTCTTTTATCTCTGAACAAAGTCTTGTCTCGGTATTGCTCTGTTGTTTGCTCATTGATTGCTATTTCAAATATATATATGGTCTATATTCTCTTGCTGCTTCACAGTGTATGTACAGATAACTAGAGATTAAAAGTCTGCACCATGTAAGTTACTAAAATAATTACAGATTCAGTGCCCTGAGTGTTTTTTTTTTTTAGTTTGGTTTTGGGTTTTTTTGAGTAATGGTCCCTAGCAGTTCAGAACTGATAACTAAGTTGTCAGATAAATACATCCCAGAACTGATAACTAGGTTGTCGGATAAATATATCCAGCCCAGGACAATGTTTTCAGCAATCCTGGTTTTGCAGCTCCTTTCCTACTGTTCATATGCATTTTCTCAATCTGTGTCTGAAGCTCAGGAGGAAAATAATCAGCTTTTGTGGGATTTCGACGTTATAGTGCTTCTCTATTTCTAAGTACTCAAGTAATAAAGGCTTTGGTAATCATCTCCAGCATACAGCATTACTGGCTTTCCAAAGCTGTCATTGCTGTTAAGTTTAATGGCTACTCTACAACTTAGAAGCAGCTATGAAAATCAAAAAGGATGGCACTACAGCTACAGACCGAAATCCAGAAAGCCGTAATTCTTGCTCCAAGAAAAATACTGAATGCATTAGCAGAACATGACTTCATTAACAGCATTAAAAGTTATCATTTACGGGAAGGCAAGCTCTCCTTTGGCACGTATTTCAGTGAATGACAACAACTGAATATTTCAACTAACGTGCATCGACAGTGAGTTTAGGGCAGCAGATCTAAAAGCATTTAAGATTACAGCATTGTTCTTTAGAATAATATGAAGAATTGTCATTGCACTGGGGTTTTTCATTTTAAAAAGACATTTTGCAGAATGTTTAGTGTATACTAATGTTCATATATAATTAAAACCACAGGCATGTCTTCTAGCTAATTATGTTGGCCAGTATCTTTCTAAAAATATGGGAGGTGGTATTTTTCTTTTTTTCTATATAGTAGAAAAAGAAACATATTCTAAATTTTGCTCCTTTGTGGCTTTTATAGTTTTGCTTAGGGTTGAGCCAGTTTTGGGGCTAGGGCATTGGATTGTTTCCTTCTGCTTCTCCTACATCCTCACCTCTATACATGAAACCTACATAATTCTTATCAGTCCTTTCTGCAGCCCTGACTGGATTTGTTTATGATCTCTTATTTCTATCTAGCCAGCAGTGAGTCCTCTCCTAGGCTGCGGTCACTGCTACTGCCATGCTGAGATTTAGCTTTTGTGGCATTATCTGTTCTGGGAACAGCAGGACAGATTTCTTGGATTTCTGCAAGCCACCTACCTGAAAAAGAATATGGGAATCTGCAGCTCAAAAACTGCTACTGTTTCCTGAGCCAGCAAAACAATATTGATAATATTTCTTAGCTGTCTTGACAGTTGTTTTTTTTTCTTCTCTTCAGTCTCATGATTGTAACATGAATAGCTGCTATAATTTTGATTTAGGACAGCATCATTCAATGTTTCAGAAAATCAAAATCAATTTCAATTAGTCTTTTCCAATTATCTTTTACTTAGAGGAAAACATTAAAGTGGGTACGAATGTTATTGTGTCTCTGGAGATTTCTTGTTTACAATTGTAAAGCTTGATTCTTTTCTCTTTTACAGTGATACACATCAGGCGTAAATGTAAGGCACAATGTAAATGTACACTGGTGTAAAAGCACGGGGGAGAGAGGAAAGAATTTGGGCCTAAGATGGGTAAATTGGAGAGTATTTAGATGCAGGTAGAGTGCATGATCTTAAAAGCAGAGGGGGCAAAGATAGAAGGCCCATGAATCAGAAGTGGAGCAGCCATTTGAACTCAAACCCTGCAGAAAGGCACGACAGGCAGCTGGTTTGTTGCACCTGCCCAGTCTTGCCACGATTCTCTGTTCTCAGGTGTGGCTCTTCAGACAAGAAGACATACAGGTAGGACACCTGGCAGACAGAAAGGGAATATAACCATATAACACAAGTCTCCCCTCCACATCCAGGAACTGGGAGAGGAGAGGAAAGGCAGACGGGCTGTTCCCATGTCCTGACTGGTTCTGGGTGGCTGCAGAGACCAAGCACACCTCACCATAGCTTAGGGTACCCAGGGGTGTTCTGGAAACCAGGAGAGCCTCTCAGCAGCTGCGATGCCTGAGGTCCTGCAGATCCACCAGTACCCGCCTTAGTTGTGCCCAGGCCTGGGAGCAGCTGGCATAAAGCAGACCTCTCTCCGAGGCAGTTAGAGACACCATGCAAAGCCTCATTTGCTGTCACCGCATCCTAACAGGGCAATGGCCTCCTCTGTAGCGGAGCTGAGCCTGCTGTTATTGTATAAAAGGGATGAAAAACGAAGTTTAAAGAACTGTGAGAGGAAAGCAAAAAAGGTTTCATTTCAACTGGAAATGATGTTTGTTGAGACATATTAGTTGTTTGGCTTAAATAAGTAAGTTTTAATTAGAATAAATCACTTAGGGTTATAATATGGTGAGATTTATGCTGTTTGCTTAGCTTTACTTAGCATGAGTAGCTAGATTTGCTGAAGCCTTTAGGCCACAATAGAGTTAATTTTCTTAGTAATTTTCTTAGCAGCTGGTCCAGTGCTGTGTTTAGTCTTTTAGTATAAGAAAAGTGTTGATAACACACTGATGGCTTGGTAGTGTTTTTGCTAAGCCTAAGACTTTCCAGTTCCCCGTGTTCCGTGGGGAGCGCAGGTGCACAAGACGCGTAAACCAGAAGATAAGGAGGCTCCAACCGTCAGCAGAGACGGCAAATCAACAAGGTAAGAGCACCCAACGGGCTGCCTGGACACAGAAAAAGAACCCAATAAAGTGTTAGAAGAGCCCAGACCAAAAATCACCGTTGGACTAAAAGACATGTGAACAGCATGTGGGGGGCGGGTGTATAATCACATGGGTATAATGGGATTTCTTTGTTTGAGGTCCCTCCCTTTTTGGAGGCACCCAGCCCAGGCTGACCTTGCTGCTGTATTTTTTCAATTAAATTGCTTATTTGTATAAAAACCCGATGCCTGGGACTTTGCTGTGGGAAACCTGGGGTCGAGCCTGAAGGAGGAGGGAGTGTGCCCGAGAGTAAATGTGTGTGTGAGGAGTCGGAAGGGGCACCCATTGGCTTGCTGGGGTCCCAGCGGTGACGGACTCGGGTGGTGGGTGTGCGGCTCCTCAAGTGGTGTGTGAATGCTCGGGCAGCCGCTTTTCTTTTAAAATGGTTTAAAGGAGTTGTCATGGCCTCACAGGGCAGGTGCATTACTGGGGTTTTGATGATAGTATTTTCATTTCTGATCAGCTTTTGCTATTTCTTGAATTCACCCTTAGGAGAAGATCCGTTTAAAAGGATGTTTCAGCAAGCAAGTAAAAACCCCTTTAGGAAGGGATATTTCAATAGTCCAAGGTGGCAGCAGAAATGGGAGCTTCTACTGCTCTCTTCTGCTGTAGGCTTGCTCTGACTTCTCACTCTAAGGGTTAGTTTTACCTGTGCTGCACAGCGCAGCCCGATGGAAAGATTTCCAGACCAATTCTTACTGAGTTAGCATTGTTACCACAGAGGTAAGAGCCGCATTAGCAGAGCACTGCACAAAAGCCACGTTCTTCTGAGAAACTAGCTTGGATGCCTCTACTCATTTAGCAGTAGGTCAGATGTCAGTGCCAGGCACCACATTCTGGCACGGAGATGTGGGCAATGCTCGTGAGGGGAAGAGCACTGACCGCTTCCCCAGCTGACTCACCAGGTGAGCCTGCCCATTAGCAATGCCGGCACGGTGGCCTTCCAAAGGACACGATCGGTCACAAGTGACACAGCGAGGCCAAGAGACCTTCGCATCTTTGGCTCCTGACCAAACTCCTCTGTGAGAGGAGAGGCGGGCGGTTGGCAGCGGCTGACCGGGAACATCGATCCGGGTATTGATTTCTTTCTTCCTCCAGGCTGCGCAGAGCAGGATCCTGCCTCTCCTTTTGAAGGGAACTGGCTGTGCTGGGACCCGACGCCGAGCAGCGTGTGTCAAGTGCCGGTGGAAACGCCGGGGGAGGCTCCGCAGTCATTGCAACCAACGCTTCACCCGGCACCAAGAGCAGTACCCTCCATTTTGCTCCCTTCTCTTGTCATCCAGCTGAGTCAAGACTGAGTTCTCCTAAAAGCTGCATTAGAAAAATGTCAGCAGAAGATCTGCTGCAACCCCACGTACTGTTCAGAAAGCTCATGGGATTAGCTGGGCCTGATGCAGTAGAGAGTATATAATCTCTCTCTTCGATTGCTGGAAATCTGTTGTTATGCCAGGCTCTGCCTGTCCTGAGAGAGAAGTATTCTGCCAAATTTCTTACTGAGTGAGTGCGGTTCTATAAATCAGCATTAATGCTTAGCTTATCAGAACTGCAGGCAAATAAGAGAAGGCTAAATGAGCAATACTGTGTATTTAACTATGTATGAGGTCCAATGCAAACAGCAGAAGTTGGATGTACTGTCAGTGGACTCAGTAATGACGCCATTTACTTGGGAACACTCATTTTCCTTTAGCCAAATGACAAGAAATCCTTTTTGGCATTACATGACTGTGACGCTGCAAGTTTTGCAGCGCAGAAATAAACTTGAAAATTTAATTTAACACTGAGGAATAGCTTGCTGATCACAGACTGTAACTTTTATCTTAAGGTAAATCACTTTCCTTTAGACAACAGCAATTAATGCTTAGACATGGAGGTATAATGGGCAGTTCAAAAGAAGAGTAATGTCTTCACCCCTGTGTCTCATAAACTCATTGTCTGGAATGTACATAGCTCTGCTTAACCTTCAGTGATGTCCTCTGCAGAACGCTGCAAGTGTTCCAGACATTCGCTTGTTAAAGGGTGATAAAAAATATAATCAGATGAAAATGGCTGTGATTGATTCTTGAAGCTGTTTGTTGCAAGATTCTGACCCAGATTCAGCCCTCCTTAGGGTGGTTTTGCACTGCCCTCTGGGCAGAATGCCCTTGAAAAGGGCAGAGTTGGTGTGTTTGGGGACTACACTCCAAGGTGCCTAAAGCAGCAAAAGTCAAACTCTGCTTGCTCTGTGAATTATTTTTTTTAAGGCAGGTGAATACTAACAGGAAAAAAATAAAGTTATTTAGTCTGTAAAGAATATGCTGGCTAAAGCATGTGTTGAGGTCATGCTTGGTAAACAGTGCACAACAAGAAATCAACGTGATTCCTGCCAATAAATCTGAAATCAGACTTTACTGTTAAAAAAATAAGATACAAGAGGAGATTAGCCATTCTATCTAGCACCCTTTGGGTTTGCACTTTGGTACTGATCCTGAAAGTGCCAAGTTGGCACTTAGAGTCCAGCTTTACAAACATGACCTTACTTCTACCTTGTGCTGAAATGCGCTGTGACATAACAGGGCTTCATTTCATTTTCCTCAAAGATGGGCTTTTGTCATCCTAATTCTGCTAAGAAAAAGAAAGGCTCGTAGGAAACATCATATCCCCTGGCTTTAGCTCATACCTGAAACTTACTGTTCTTTCTCCAGCCTGTCCTTTCTGCATTCTCCTTCCTCGCATTCCATTTTAATTTCTCTTCTTCACCCTCTCCCTCTCCTTTAGCAGGTAAGACTGCACACCTCGACACCTGGATTAGAAAGCTGTGCCTTAAAGAGGCTGAATGCTAATGCCAGCTCACCAGATTTCACGGGCTGTGGATTTAACCTCACTGCAAGGGTGCAAGGAGTGCTGCAGCAGCACAAGCCTCATCTCTGTCTCCTGCACTTTCACTCTGCTGTGTCCACTTCATTTTGTCTTTGCAGAAACACAGCTAATTCCTCAACAACGCCCCAGGGAAAGACTATGCTACCTGTTCTTCTTTTCCAGAGACTCTTCAGACGTGCTTCAGCCTCTGGCATGATCAGGTAAGAGCATCAATAAGGATTCCTATCTCATTTCTGCCAGACCAGGCAAATTCATCTTGATACAGAGAAAATCAAGTTTGTTTGTTTTACACACACAGACACGTATACATGTATAGCTTCCTACTTGTCCTTTCTCATTCCTCTGGGCCTGATTGTCACACCAGCAGGCTATAGCGTGATAGAAGGAAGTTTTCATTCCTGTATGATTAGATTTATCCAGTGATAACCCACATCATGAAAGAGAGCCAAGATCCAAAGCAACCTCCACAATCTGCTGTTTGTGGCAGATAAGCCACACTGTGCACTGGGAATATCAGCAGATGCTGTATTCCCCTACCAGTAATGAACCTGTTCTTCAGTGTTTGGCCTGAATTGTCTCACTATCTGTCCTAGGACTGAGCAGGTAGTGGTAGCTGGACTCAGCACTCCAAACTATGTTTAACTATTTACTGTCATTCAGAAAGATGATTGTGCTAGCCCTGCTCATTCTCCTAGCCTGTTTCATCACCAAAATCGGCCCAGCACTTGCCACACAAGTATCTTTCACTCAGAGGTTATTATATAGGAATATAAGAGCATTGTTGGGACTCTTCTGCACATACCTGTTAGAGGAGGCCAGCATGGATGATCTGCAGGGCCTTGGGCCTAATTCTTCAACATGAGCAAAGCTGAGATAGAAATAACTCATCACACTTCAGCTCATGCAGAAGTCAGAATGGAGAAAACACTTGCTGTAACTCATAGCAGAAGCAGATCATAGACAATCCCAAACTGCAGGTAAGTGCACGTTATCAGATTGGGTAAGCACGTAAAAAGATTCAAAGACTGATGCAACCTGTATGGTTTCTATCACTGTCACAGTTTTGGCTTTCCTCGTTAGAAAATAAATGTTTTTGTATCTTCCTCAATGGAAGATTTTTAAACAAGAGTGAAGCAGGTGTGCAAGTGTCAGAAATAATCCCCATACTCTCCCTGCTGCCAATGTCTTTGGGAGCCGAGATGGGATTGACATTTTCCTCCTTTAATTATGTCCATTTTAATTTGCTGGCTGTTTGTAAGGAAGCCGCTGGCCTGGAACAGCTGCTGGGGCTGTGTAAAATTAACCTGAGCCATGTCCAGGCTCTAGCAGACGGGTGCTGCTCTGCACGAGCTGACACATTCGGTGCTGACATCCCATGTTGAATCCGAGTGCAGAAGGCCACAACCTGGACATGCCCTGGAGATCAGTATGCCCTGCCTTCCCCTGGGTTTATCTTCTTAGGCCTCGCAGAGATGGATTTGCAGGGGGGAATCAGGAGGAGTGTAATTCTCCTCATCTATAAATTCCACAGTGTATTTTATATCATGAGATGTGGAAGTGAGCGTGGGAGGTACTGCTTTCTCCCCAAGAGCGCCATCACGATTGCTTTATAACTAACCCTGAGCTATGGATATGTAGATGAGATACCTTTGGAAAACCCTAGCTACCTCCCACGCTCCACTTTCCACCCCAGAGTTCCTTGAACTAAGGCAAACTTGTCCTGCCTGGAACTTTTTACCCCAACTAAACCTCAGGGTGATTCCTGTGGCAGCAAACGTGGTTTGTCCTGGAAGCAGTAGCTCATGTGCTGTTGGTCCAGGGTGGCTACCTCCAGGCTTTTGCCTGGAATTCTTTATCTCAGGACAAGTTCGGTTAATGCTGTTGCTCTGGTTTTACCTGTTCTCTGAATGATATTATGCAGTTTCCAATGCTCCCAGTGCAGTGCTTGGCTGCAGTCTGCCCAAGACTCATTCCATCCTGTCAACTCTCAATGCTCTTATTTCAAATTAAGGCTGTGTTTCATGGGGAAAATCAGCAATGTTATGGTGAGTCAAGAAGTATGAAGGCAGTTGGCATAACTTAACAAGGGAGAAACGTGCATGTTGAAGATTTCCACCTACAAAATGCTTTTGAATCAATTCAGAGCACTCTTTCACCAAGGACTAAATCCCTAAGGATTAAGGACCACTTTAGTCACATTAGGACCACTGTAATCCTAAATGAGGACATCCCTTTGGGGCTTTAATGCGTGTTGAATTCCCATGGTCCGATGAATTGGCTTAACTTACCAAGTGCCCCCTTGCAGACAAACCCTAAGTCTTCCTTGTTTTGCACTTTTGCTGTGTCCTACAGCAAAGGACTGCTGCGTCACGCCTGCTACCCCACGTGTCTAAAATCCTCTTTCCTTCTCTAAGTCATTGACTCATCCCTTTCATCAACTCTTGACTCCCTTTGCAAAGTTTTTTATGCTGCAAGCTATATAAAGAAACAAATTGCATTCAGCTGTATTAGCAAGCAGCCTGGAGGGGGTTTTTATTTATTTTTTTTTCTGTACAGTGCCAGAAACCAGTTTTCCCAAACCTTCAAAGTTTCTGAAACACTTGACTCACATTCCTGAATTATCAGGACTACTTCATGCCTTGAAATTACTGCATATGGTCGGTTTTTACTCCTTCATTCACTGTGTTCTTTATTCACAGCTGAACATTTTTTCCAAAATTATTTAGACGATGCTACAATTAGCATATTTCACATAGAACTAGCAAGTCCGTCTACTCTCTCACTGTAATTAGAGAGAAATGTAACACATTTGAAAATAAATAGCCCAGGCATGAGGTGGTTTTGTGGAACAAAACAGAACAAGTGGGTGGACAGGAATGTGGAAATAAAGCCAGGATTCTGAGTGGTAAAAATTGGCTCATCTCCATCAGCTTGTTAGTGCTACAATAGCTTGAACTCTCACATTTGGCAATAAGCTCTGAAATGATAAAAATACATAGTAGAAGGACAAACATGTCCTTCTAAGCTGTTCTTTCAGTGGAGTTCTGCTGGCAGCAGCACAGCTTCAAGAACAAATGATCTAAACTTAGGTTTCTGTATTTGCACTCGTGGCTGTAACTCACGTGGAGTTACAGCAGGGAAACCGTGCAGAATGGGGGGGTGTCTGTGATAGCTAGAATGACTGGAGATATACAGGAGGTAAATAAAGAGATTTCTTCATATTTTAGTGATCTGAGTGACGAGGAAGTACAATAGCTCAGACCGATACCTTATGATTTGTAATTTATGCCATTGAGCAGTGGAGAGAGGGAAATACTGAAAAATTCCTTGGATTTTTTTTCTCCTTCTTGCTAGCAAGGCTTAAATTCTGGAGTACTGTTTTCAAAAATGCCAACATATCTTTAGAAAAATCAGGATACAGGTTCCAAACTGAAGGTGCTGTTGGAAGTTGTAATCCCAACCTGCCAGTCATCCCTAACTTCATATCACGAGTCTCCTGCACCACAGCTTCTGTTTATAGTTCCTCACAGGCAGATTTCTGGTTTGTGTAAATTGGTTGGTCTCCCTTGGCATCTTCCAGGAGATCATGGGCAGTGCTCAATAAAGAACCAGGCACCTAAAATCTGCTTTAGCCATCATTTGTTAGCACTAAGAGGAGAAAGGGAGATCTTTGTGGCCTGGCTTCCTGGTGTAATATCTACGGATAGAAATGTGTCTTGAAGCATGACCTTAGCTACTTGTTTGTTGCCGTTTAAGGAAGTCAGGTCATTAAATGTAGTTATTCACATTGATCTTTACTTGAGAATTTTGTTCATCTTATTTTTCTGTAAGTCAAAAAATTTTACAACAGCTTAGAAAGACCTCGTCATAGCTGTGCTATGTTTATTGGTCAGAAGTCTGATAAGATGTGGCCTCTTCTCCTTATGATTCTCCAAATATATTCTTCCACTCATTTATTTGCTGCTTCTGGCTGACAGCAGCTCTTCAAATGGCTTAATATAGCATGTAAATATCATGAATTTGCAGAATATGGAGCATCAAAGAAGAGAATTACATCGTACTGTGTCCTCCCTCATTTCTCAGGCTAATATAAAATGTCATATGCTTCTGATATTGAATTGGAAACAAGTTGTTGCTTTTCTTTAAATTTAGATTATGGTAAAAGGCTAAGAGTACTCCCACACTCTTACATGGAAAATATTATAACTATGAATCATCTTCATTGCGTTTTCTTCCTCCCCGATGCTAGCAGTAGGGCTATTGATCTCCCCCAGCAATGAGGTTGCGTGTACTGTTCTGTTCCTTGACGTACATCTGATGGCCGGAATTGGGACCAGCACTTGGTTTTCACAGTTGTCAGCTGAGATTCACATGCATATTACTCCTATCCTGAAATTTGTAGGACAAGAGTATTCATGCAGAGCTCTATTGAGCTGTTAGCATAAGGGCTATTATTAGGCTAGTGTTGGGAAACAAGACCCATTTTTCATTTATTATTGGATGAAGTGTCTCAACAAGATTATTTTGTGTAGCTAACTCAGGTTCCCTACAATGCATGATCCAACAGTCACCTGTGTTGCCACTGATCACACAGAGGGAGACCACACGAACACTGGAGGACCAGAATTTGCTCAGAATTGTTAGTGTTGATACATTTGAGATGTCTGTGGCCTTTCAGATAACATCTGCAGCTCAGGGGAGGCTGGGTAGGAAAGAGTCAGAATTTAGAGTCTGAGAACTTGTGTGGTGCCTTCCTCCTCAGATGAGATGGGCCGCCTGGGCTCAGTGCCCAAGGAGAGCCGCCAGGGACTGCCATCAACACTTATCTGCAGACAGAAGGACATGAGTAATGCTCTGGATGTCACCCCACACCTCTCTTGCTGCAGAGTGGTGGTGTTGCTGCAGCAGAGCCACAATCACCCCCAGGAATTCGGCGGGGGGGCAGCAGGAATGCTGTCCCACTCATGTTTTGAATCTCAGACAAACCTCTGGGCATAAGTGACATTTTGGCCTTGTCTACGAAGAAATACAGAGCTGAACGTGAGGTATTTTCCCTAGATTTTTGGTGGTTCTTCTGTTATTTGGAGCACCACGCACCTGCAATCCTTCGCCAGGTTCTCCCTTCGGTAGGTTCTCACTGCCCGGTGTTATAAGGATGATAAGTGTTCACACTCTTCTTAGTGGGCTATTTTTCTTAAAGAAAGAAAGAGCAAGTTGGTTTGGTTTTTTTCACTTTTGTGTCTTAAGGAAATAAAATCATTGTCAAAGAGTCTTGAACATGTTGGCCAATTTCAGCAAAAGGGAAGGCTGGGCAGAGATCTCAGAGGCATGGGGACCTGACAGGCCACTGGATGGGGGCAAGAAAGAAGGAGCAACAGGAGGAACTCAGCTGAGATTTCTTTGACAGCAGCTGGTTAACCAGTGACTGTACCTGTACCTCTTCGTACCCTGTGCTCGCTCATGCTCAGCAGGAAGTCTGAAGGCTATAACCAAGGGACAGAAGTAGATCTTTAGATGTTGTATGAACGGATCAAGGGACTGTAAGAGGAGCTTGAGGGGGAGGAGGATTTAGGAGAGACAAAGATTGGGGGCATGGTGATGGCAGCACTGCAAGAAACAAAGGTGAGAGTTGGATTACATATATGGATTAGTGCTCAGGACACAGAAAATACATTTGTAAGACGTCCGGCTTAATTTGCTTTTACTGCAGCCCCAGTTGCCATAACTTTGTTTTCACATTGGCTCTCTCAATTCAGCAATGACTAGAAAGGCAGAAGCAAACTTCCACAGCTCCTTGAAATTTTAGCATGGCAAAAATAGTGTTTCCTATCCAGGGAACAGCTCCCCTATAACCGCAGTAAGCAAACGGAAGAGCCGCAGCTCTAAAGCACACCTGTGTGTGTGTCAGGAGCGGCGCCCTCTTTCGGTGCAGGGATCTGTAGGAATTAGAGGCGGAAGTCAGTAGAGAGCCAGCTCATGTAAGTAGAGCTTACCCAAAGTGTAGTGTTTAACACCTTCTCCTACTCTTGGCTTTCTGATGTGTTTAATGTGGGTGTTCTGCAAACGTGAATAGGCCTTATCAAGCTGTGACCTTGAAGGTGCTGCTGTTACGCAAGAAACAAGGTTACGCTTGCCCAGTGCTTGTGTAAAAGTCCTAGCAGCCCACCACAGAGTTATTTGCCACTTCCTCGGCGAGTGGAGGTTTTCTTACTTGGCAGCATGCCTAGTTCAGGGTTGGTACCAACCAGAGACTAAATCTACATCTGTTACCTACTTCCAGGAATAGCATTTGCAATAAATCTGATTGCTGTTCCCTTTGTCAAGGTAACTGTGTCACCCTTTTGCAGTTCAGTCGTATGTTCTTACACGACTTGAGCTTTACTGAAGTTCTAGGGCAAATGGCAACAGCAGTAATATTTCTGTGACCCTCCAAGAAAGTGGTGGGATACGAAAAACTGAAAAGACTTGGGATAATTACCCCCAGATTTCCAGGATCTGTGTCACTCATCGTGTATGTGATCTGATGTAAAGTAATATGAAACTTTACAAGGACCTGAGAAAGGAAGCCCTGTGCCTTGTCAGGGAACAAATGGCAGCTGGAAAGCCTGGTTGCAGAGACCAAACCAGAGGCTTTGCACAATATTCATTTGTAGAACAGCAATGGACACAGTCTCCAAAAATGGTCCAAAACAAAAAAAAAAAGCACAAGTTTACTCTGCAGAAAATAAGAAGAGCATAATTTATTATTGTCCTAATCTAGGACTGGGAAGAAACAGTAGTAAAAAGTGACTTGCCAAACCAGTGACACCCTCCTTTTCCTTCCAAGAGTTACACTAGAGCCGGAGTCCTTGCTACTTTATCTTGCTCCCCTCACCAGTAAGTTTCAGAAAGCCTCTAAGATAATTGTTTGCAGCTTTTATGATTACATCACTGGAATGTTGTCAGAAGAAAATGCTTGCCCTGAGCTGCCACAAAGTATTGTGCTGCCAAAGAAAGTGGCTCTTTGTAACCAAGGAACTAGAGATCTCTGACTTTTCTCAGCTCTGCTTACAAGACTTGTTGAAAAGAGTGACAAAAGGCTACGTCCACATGGACAGCTTAACATATTTGACCATCAGAAAGAGCTGTCAAGAATTTATTGTGGAGACAGAGGAGAAAGGAGACGCATATTGCTAATACAAGACTAGTGCTTATTATCTGGATGAGCTTAATGCTCAGTAAGGTGTAAGATGTCATTGCAAATCTCCAGTGCTTCACTTCATATCACGAAAAAGACTTGGGCTTAGTCACTCAAAGGCATGTCACTGTAGACGATTTTGCACTGTTAGGTAATTTGTTTGAAAAATAAGTATTACTACTACTCAGCTAAACACTAATCAATTTTATTGCATTTTAAATCAATTGTATTCCCCATAAATTGTTTTTAATTGCACACATTTAACAGTTTGCAGATTTAATCTGAAAAAGGCCCTTCCCATGCACAAATATTTAGAATACCGGCAGTTTTTTGAACCAGACTAGTGTTTACCTTTTATATTGCATTACTCTGGTTCAGGTGCTTACTTTCAAGGTTAAAAGTGTCAGCCTTCCTCTCCCACTCGAAGGTGTGCTTTGGAGTGCTTTTGTATCAGCTGAGAAATCTTTGGAGGGAAACAGTCTTTATATGACAATGTTCTTTTAATCTTTTATATCACAACAGCAAAGAAATGTACAAAAGTCACACAAGCCAACACTGTCTCCAGCCCAGGAAACACAGGTTACAATGTCACGGACAAGACAGAGTAAATGATAACCCACGTTGGATCTGGGAACTGGGGTTTACTTAACAACCAAAGAGATTAGAACTTCTACCCTTCTTAATTATTTCACACACTCACTCACTCACTCCCACCACCACCCCAGTGTTATGTTGACTAGGTTTCAACTTCCCTTCCTAGCAGGGACATCGCCATCCATCCAGGAAGGCCATCCCCTGGCATTCACCTACACACAGCTCTCTGGTCTCTAGGGTCTTCCCTCACTCTCAGGACCTTTCCTCCAGCCAAGATCTTCACCTTCCTTTTTCCAGGCCACCTTATTTTTATTGAGACCACTTATTTTTGGGAACCCTTCATTTTATCACCAGATATTATTTCCAGAATTCCAGGACCCCATTTTTCCCAGTTAGAACAGCCAATATGCAGGAGCACAATGCACATGATCAGTCTTGGAATTAGTGGTTCTGTCTCGTGTCTCTTTAATTGCAGGATTCAGCATGTGCCACTTCTGTTTAGTTCAGGTGTTACCAAAATTTACTACCAGCCTGTACCAGTTGCAGTTAGTAAGTAGCAGGTTTCTGCTTGACAGTTCAGAAGTTCAGCTTCAGACATTCACCACCACAAACATACACCCAACTATCTGCTCCCTGTTCGCTTTCACAGTTTAAGCCATTTTTTTCACCTATGACAGGCAGGACAGAAGCTTTCCACATTCCTCACCCACCGCATTAGCTGGGACTGGGATTAAAGGGTTTGGGGTGAATGCTTGAGGACAACTAGATTTGAAGTTTAACTGGCTAGAGAAACACCGCTGAATCCTACCTGAGTTCTACCAGAGGAAACAATCCAGTTGGGAATAACTTGCTCATTTCTGTCTTCCCTGGTAGAGTTTGCGAAGACCCCCCTCAGGTTGCTGAGCCAGATTCAGAAGCACAGTCCTCACATAGTGGTGAGGGAGGTGTTAGGATAAGCTAGACAAGACAATAATAAAGTTAATACAAAACACCAGTAAAACTTGGCATCAGCGCATACAAAGAGATTTAATAGCAAGCAGCTCTGCAGTACAAGGTTCTCCAAACCAGCATGAGCTCAACCCAGTAATTCCTAGAGTGCATCCCCATGAGAACATGGACATATTGCTTCCAGATTCAAGCTGGCTCACGTGGAGCCGGTGTGGCTGTCTCTGCACCGAGAGCACAGTTACTGTGCCACCTACTTCATTCTCCCTGAGCTGACCAGGAAGAGATTGTCATTGGTTTTGGTTTGGGTGGGTTAATATAAACTAAAACCCACTCACCTGTATTTCATACAGCCTAAAAAAAGACAAGGAGGACTGGAACTAGTGGCTCGGATAGCAGTATTGTACCAGAAGTCTGTTCCGTATTTGCAAGGCTTCAATCCCGCTTTTATTAGAGACTCTTTTGCCTTTTTCTTCTTGTGTATTTCTAGGAGCTAATTTCCATTTACAAAGTTATTTCAGCTGGATCAGATAGCCAGGCTTTACTTCTTTTAAAATGGCTGAAAATTATTTAAGTTTATTCATTATGAAAAGAGGCCCCAGAGCGTTGGGCATTCACAATGGAAAACTATTTTTAGTCTGTTTTCTTAAGGAAACGATGCCTACTCAGCCAAGTTGTTTGCTCACCCATCTATCAATCCAGTTCTAATAACTATGAACCTGCAGAATGATTTCAGGCAGATTTGGCAAATTTGCAAAGTTCCTGCAAATCATGTAAAAAAACTGTGATTAGGTAGAAAAAGCCTATCATTTCCTTCATGACGCCGGAGATGGAGGAAAAATTCAGCCATTGTTCTTTTGGGTGAGAACAGGCTGTTAGTTAGTTAGTCTGTACTATTAATTGACCAGGTGCAGAGCTCTAATTCAGCTACAGCACATCTGGCCTCTTCCCTGTCTGGTAATTAGAGGATCTGGAGTGAGGTGAGACTATTGTAGGAGAGCTTAGGGATACGGCACCCGAAAAGAGGAGGGGAAAACTGGGGTTACTGAGCAGAGCTTTGTAGGAAACATGTAGAGAAACAAATCAGTAGGCGATCAGACTTCATTAGCTCTGCTACCCATGAAATGCTGTCTTCTCTTTCCCTCTGGAGTTTCTTACTCCCTTTTTTTTTTTTTGGGCAATTTATATTCAGAAATCTCACCTGAATGACTCATATCTTTTCAGCTGGCAGTTTGAAGATGTCATTGCCATTCAGCCTACATCTGCTCGATAAAAATGACAGCCACCTTTCCTGGCACCTTCTCCCTGAGCTACTTTGAGAACACAGAAGCCCAAGAGGCACACTCCATTTTCCCCCACACACATTGTCTGTGTCACTTTCCTTCTTTTTCTTCTTTTGGGGAGTGCATACTGAATATACACCTCACACGGACACTGGGGAACTTTTATGATGACAGTCATGATTTATGAAAGTGTCACCTGTTTATGTCTGGTTCATTTTCTTTTAATTGTGAGGTTTCGAGAATTGAAAGCACAGAGATTTTTAGCATGTACCTGCTAAACAAGGTGCTTTTCAAACTCAAGTTATCCTCAATCTCAAATGCATACAGATGTGACAGGGCAACCACCTGAGGAGTTGAGAGAGGATCAAAGGGAAAAATCGAGGAAAAATAGTAGAGGGGATGTTTGGCTCTGCATTTATGGTACATGTGAGTCTGGTGAAGGAATGAAGGCGAAAAGAGGTAGCGAAATGAGGGAGTGGGAAGGCAAAAAGCTGCACAAGAAAGTAATGTGGGATGTCTTTGAAAAATGCCTTTAAGTTTCAAACCTTCTCTGTAGCAGCCTTTTGTTAACTGACAAAGTGAAGACCAGAAGAACACTGCAGGGTATCATATTGTTTTGTTTATTACCTGTCATTTTCTTCCTACAAATGTTAATACTTTACTCACTTTTCAGCATCTGCTGGAGCACTTGCCAAATGTCTTGGATAAGCTGTCAACATGCACTTGCATCTTGAGCACCGCAAATTGATTTGACAGCTAAACTGGACAAATTTAAACAAAAACTGGTTACAATCAAGACTGAAGTCTATCTTCTCCTTGCCAAAATAAAACCCTGAAAAACACTGGTTCATTTGCCACAAATATTCCATTCAGCCTCAGAGAAAGGCTCTGCTTAGAAGAACAGTAGAGGAAAATATAATCTAACCCTCCAACATTACTGTTCCTTCTTCTTCAGTGAGTAAGTGTTAGGGCTCCCATGTTGGGAGCCATGTTAGGGCTCCTCTTTTTTTCTCTGAGTAAATGAAAGCCCTCAACCCACACCCTTTGGCACAGCTTGTGCTGTGGTAGCTCTGGCATTCCCCCATGAGATACACACCTTCCTCACAGGGGAGAACGGGGAACTGGTTCTCCCGTATCTTTGCCAAGTGCTCCAGTTACTACTTCACTTTTTTTAATCTGGTTCTCAAATATTTATGGGTCTTTTCTTGCTGAAACTATTCGGCAAAGTTGGTTCATATTTGCAAACAGTTTTGAGATGACAGCAATCACACTGGCAGTTTTACTGGTATTTTTAATGGTCTTCTTGCCAGTTCTACTTAGAGCTGTCCTTGGAGGTTACAGTTCATTCAGAGCCCACCGTGTACAAGTGTGCCGCAGCCTACGTTCCTTCCAACAAGCCTTATCTTGAACTTTCTCTGTTGGCATTTCATTTACAATTATATTGCTTCCAAACATTTACAGTAGCTTTATTAGATCCATCTGGTATTCTTCATAATCCTCCCGAATTGTGCCAAACCCAAATAATCTCTCTCACAAGCAAATTACACTACCAGACCATTCATCCTCCCAGACTCTGAATAATATACAGAACACTGGCTCCAGCCAGGGTCCTTGGGGCATCCTGCTATTAACCTTTTTCCATTTTAAGAGGTAGTAATTTATTCTAGCTCTTCGTAGTCTCTCTCTCAGCTAGTTTTTAATTCATGACAGAACTTTACCTTTCACCTCTGAGTCTCAAGTTCCTTTACAGCCTCTTTGAAAAAGACTTCATTGACAGTGTTTCAAGGCACTAAATTAATTGCATCCCCTCATCCTTCATTAGCCATTATTTTACTATTGAAATAATGCTTACATCTTAGAAAAGAAATGCTTTTCCCACCATTAGCACATGACTTTATTTTCGCTTATCGTAGCCAGTGCATGGGAGGCCTATTTGCTTGCCTTTCTTTCCCTATTGTTACGATTGTTTGCTTCCAGCCTGTAATAGTCACCCAGCTGCCTTGGAAATCCACCTTTAATTCTTTACCTCAACACCGAGCTAAAACTCTATAACCCATATGATTCCTAAAATCAACATGAGTTCCCCTTTAAAGAGTGAATACTATGTTTTTCATTTTCTCCTTGCAAAGTAAATGTTTGCCATAACACATTGCCTTAGCTCTTTTAGGTCAGATAAACAGCCCATTTAATTCAAAATGCTTTTTTCATTTTGTGGGATGGATTTTCCTGAATTCAGCTGCTTCTTATTTTAGCTCTCACTAGACTTTCCTATATCACCTGCTCCCAGTTAAGTAATGTGATTTAATTTCATCTTTTCAAAGATGTCTCCAGGAGTCTTTTACCTTTATTACTTCTAACAACCAAGATAAAACCCTGAATTCCCCACAGGTAGTTGTTTCCTTCCATTCCATTATACTAACTAGTGTGATTATGAATGTACATAAACGGCTCCCTGTCTCTGCCAAATATTTTTCTTCTTCAGTTATAAACGGAGGACTTTCCCTTTTTAAAGACTTTAAAACACACTTGTTCACTCTTGGTTCCTACAAACATGTACAGACCAAAGAACTCAAATTTTTGCTATACTATTTGCTTATTTCAACAGTTTCTTTGTTTTTTTTAAGTTCCATTTACAAATAGCAGCTTATTAAAATAAAAACCTTAACAGCTGGTAAATCCATATCTATCTGTATTCAAAAGGAGATTTTAAAAGTGGCTGGCTTTAAAACCTTGTAGCGATATCCCTTTTCCACACCTCTTCTGGAGGCAGGGAAGCAGAAAGACAGCTGCACATCTCTGTCATGGCTGATGGCACTGTTAATTGAATTTGTGCCAAGTGACACAAATACCTTACCTGATCAGCAACTGACTGGATGGAGGTGACCGTGATGAGCTGGCTATACCTGGGCTGCAGGTGAGTAAACCTCCTTTCATGCCTTTTGCTAGTGACCTCTATATTTGTGTTTGCCCATGGCAGGCTGTGTGGGAGGTTTGCTTTTCCTCTATTTTACTTTGTCAGTCAGTTGTGTCAGACTGTGGCCATCAATACTTCTGTTCGTCTTTTTCTCAGCAATCACCTTTGAGTTCAGTTGAAGGCTTTCTTTGTTTTATCATTGTCAAAACTTTCTTAACCACAGAGACCCATTCCTCAGCAGCAAACCCTTAGAAAAACAGCACGGATGAAAGGATGCATTGAGCAATAGACTGGGTAGCCTGTTTTGCCTCAATTATCATGGGGCAATAGAGGGGTGAGGCGATTTTTCTCCCAGCAGCTGCATGGATTCTCATCTATGTCTTGAGATGCAAGGGAAAATCCCAGGCACTCAGCATTTTGATCCATTCAGTGAGGCATCTGACTCAAAACTCGTTGAACTTGAAGGATTATTTTCCCATCAATTTCAACAGCTCTAGATCTGGTCTGATGCAGCTGCCTGGAACTTTAATGCTACTTCAAATAAAGAAGATTTCATTTCTTGGACATTCCTTCTGCCTGGAACTATCACTAGCCTCTGGCAAAAAAACCCCAACTGTCTGGACTTACTGACTTGTTTCGTGTGGAGTCAGGGTTATGATGTCTGGGAAGTTGTATTTTCCTGTCAAATAAGGTCTGCTGGCAGCACTGAAAATGGGAAATAAGCCATACTAGTATGCTTCTAAATTGTTTTAAAACTCAGGACATGATACTAATGGCTGTGGTACAGAAAAAGGAAAGGCTACTTCTGTACATCAGCAAAACTCAACCCACCCAGCTTAGCTTTTCCCTACTGTGACTTGGCAGCCAGACTGAAGAGTCTTCCTGTTGGAAATCTCCCAACGCAAAACATACAGTTAATTTACACCAGCAACACGCATGCTTTCTACTCTCCTCTAGTGAAATTCTTACCTAAGTACATATATCTAAGAGCTGTGAGAGTGGATAGGTCTGGTACATTAACTTTTTATTGAGGTGCAGGTTCAGGGGTGCAAAGTATCAATAGGCACAAACTGGCTGTAACTATGTCTAGCCTGAGACCTGGGAGAGTGATCACTGGAGCAGGAAGACTCTGGAACAGCTCTTTGATTGGAGGCCAGAAACCTAACTTTCAAGTGATTGTGAAGAGAGTTTATTCTCTGCTCTTTCATTCTGACGCCAGTCAAGAATAACTGTTTGCTAACAAGTTTAATGGCTGTGGCTGGATTTGCACACATTGTCGAGGTCGTGCTCGTTACTGCCGTTATTGACCCTTGCTGAGTATCACGTGCATCCAGATGAAGCACTAGCAACTCTTTAGAGTTCACGCAATGGAAAACTTTGCCCATGCTGGCAGGAAATGTACCTTGCAGGTAAAATCTACAAGGTTTGAACAGTATCATTTATTTTTACTTTCAAGTGAAATGCAAAGGCATGTATCCCATAGCCTTCCAGAAAATGCCTTCCAGATATAAATTCAGCCTGATCTTACCTTTTGCTTTCATGGTCCCGAAAGAATGAAATAACTTGACGTCAGCAGTTTTTGGGCATTAATGTTTCCACATTTTTTTCCTATTGTATGTATTCAAAGGGAAAGAATAGCAAAGCTAGCCCTAGTAAGAGAAATCTGGATCCTATTCACACTGCAGAAAACATGACAGTCTTCAAAGATTAAAGAATCTGTGTACAGTTCCTCTGAGAAAAGGAGAACAGGGACCTAACCTCTGGACTTGAAGTGCTCCACACTGTGTGCAATAGTTATGGAGAAAGAATAACACAAGAGTTATGCCTGGGCCTCACCCAGAGCCCAGTGAAGTAAGCAGAAACTTTGGTTGCAATGGACAATATATTGTCTTCTGTCTGCAACTAAGACTTTACAAAGGCAAAAGACCCATGGATGTGGAGTATCTCTGCTAATCCTTTGTGCCCCACAGGAGGTTTCTGTCTCTCTTGCTCCAGAGAAAACCCCTCACTAGCAACCCAAATAACCAGGCTTGCATCAGTAGGGAAGGATGATCGGACCACAGTACACTGAATTACACTGTTCCCTAGTAGCTGTATTGCCCTCTGCCAGCTGACCAGCAACTGGATGCCAGATTCTGCAGAGACCTGTATCACATCTCTGTAATCATGCTTTCCGAAAACGGTAAACTTCCACGTACTCTGATATTTTCTGCTTTAAGTAATATGGAAAAAACAGGACTATTTTTTTCCATCTGACTGCATTTTAGATAAATATTAAAATCCCAGAATATTTGGAAGAATGAGTAATAGTCACCAATGAGGGGGAGGAGGATAAATGTTATAAAACAGCGTCTGGCGTGTATGAAACCAGCAGAAGACTGACAAATCCAGATTCTTAAATTGCCAGTTTGTTTAGCTTTCCTTCTTAAAGGAAAAGGCTACTATTCAAAAAAATTCAGAACTATTTTCTCTCAAAAACCTCAGAGTTGCCTCTCATTTCCAAATCAGTATTAAAGTTACTGCTTGAAGTGTGTCCTCGTCTATGTGAAGCAGAAGCTTAGTGATTCTTAACTCCGTGTTTCTGCAGTGGTCTGGACATTAGATTTGCTCATTCACCACACGGTGACCGCTTGACATTTGCAAGTTGGCCCTCAAATGCAGTAAACCTGGGATCTAGACTCAACACAACAGGGCCCTCCCAGTTTTCCTGGAGCTAAATGGAACAGACAAATGGATGTCAAATCAACAGCAAGAAAAGTACTTTTAGTACCAGTGATGAATGTTACTATTTAAAATTCAGCTATTTCCAAGTTCACAGGTCCTACTGTGGCAGGTCCTTCACAAACACACACAAAAGACAGGGTTCTCCAGAGTCTGCATTTTCAGCTTTTTGGTTTTTTGGGGTTTTTTTAAATAACCTATGTTGTATGTCTTCTCTACCTCTTTGGTGTGCACTGGCACCTTCCAGGATGGATCAAAATCTGTGCATCTTATTGATGTTTGCTGCCTGGTTCATCCTACTCCAGCTTTGTACGTCTTGGGCCAGAGCAAACTTCTTTTGACTATTTGGCACAGGGACTCTCTTGAAGAGCAATTTGGTTATGGAGAAAGGAACGTCTGCTCACTTTTTTCACTGCGGTACAGTCCACTGGGGTAATTCCTTGCTGAGTGCCAAGCTCGTGGATATTCATTTCTTTTCAGTATTTCACCTTGACTAACTTCTGGCCACACGTATGCTTTGCGAACATGGAAAAACTGTGAGACTTCTTGCTCTCTCTGCCCTCATCTGAATGAGTAAACTGCAGCCAGTTAGCCAATTCGTAAGGAGAAGAGTAAAGGTTGCTGTGACAGCAGGTCTGCTTTCCCCTACAGCTGTAGGGCTGTGACTACCACAAAGATGAAGGGCAGAATTGAGACTGCTAAAAGTATTTGCAAAAATTAATGAGTTCTGCAACACATATGAGATGCTCTCACATGGCCATTACAGCATCAGACACTTCAGAGGTAAACTTGGTACCTCAGGGGTATTCAGAAGGGCTCCAAAGGGAATTTAAGAACACTAATTCCATCTGGGAAGCCAGACAAGCCACAAAAGAAGGCCCAGTGACTATGGTCATGTGAAAAGAGGCCTGGGTAGATTAGGGAGATAGGCAAGAATTCAGAAGTATGAGCAAAAAAGACACAGGAAAGGTAGTGCCGGTAACTTACGTAATACCAGCCTGTCAATGGGATAGAGGGTTTCGCAGCGGTGATTGAGAATAAAATAAAAGGTATTGGCACAAGGACAGAAATGACAAGATGGAGAGGGCTGGTGGAAAAAGGAAAGCTACCAAGGACAGATTTATTTTGGTGCATAAGGAAAGATGTTGCTGAATTTCAAGACAGATAACGGCTGCTCAGGACTGAAGATATATGTGCATAGTCATCAGAAGAGAAAGATAGATTAATTCAATAACTGCAATGTATACAGCTCTGCTGCTGTTCATACCTCCTTGGACACAAGGATACTGATAAATATATTGCTTTGCTGTGAATGTATAAGCTCTTCACAAGTCTTTTTTTGACTTAGCTGTTCAGCTCAAACCACAGGACTTAACTTGTATCTCACAATGAGCCTTTCTCTGTCTGGTCCATCTATGTGGTATGGAAGCTTGTTCACCACCACAAGACTAAGATCACTTAAACATGAAACACATTGCATGTCTTTGAGTTCAATAGAGCTGCAGTAATTATTTTCACCTCATAATTAAAAAAACAAAAAAGGCTGGAAATCAAATGACAATCCCTTTCATTGCACCACTGGAAACATTATTGTGAATAGTCTTTACAAAACCACAGGAAAGAGCAAGCTAAAAGGACACACATAGTGGTAGAGTTTTAATTCAGGCCACGTAATCTAATTCTGAATTTTATTAGACCAAAGGGAAACTGAATTAAAAAAAAAAACCAAACCAAAACATAACAAATCCAACCTGTTGGATTATGAAGAATGGAGCTCCTCTTCTTAATAGCTCTGGAAAGATTACAGTGTCATGAGGCTCCATCAATCAGAAGAGAAAAACCAAAGAGCAAGGGTAAATCGAAGGTTAAGTGCATGGCACTGAGGAACACCCTAACCACCTTCCTTTTGCTATTATAAACCGGATGGGTTTGTGTTTATAGACCTATAAAGAAGGAAAAAACAATCCATATTCCAACAGAGGCTTTCTGCCCATAGATTCTCCCTGATGTATACAACCATCTTGTATTTTGACACCTCAGTTAACAGACTGTCACTATTTCTGCGTGTTGTTTTCTAACAGAATGATCTTATTCTCAAAGGGCTGCCTATTAATTTATTTCTAAACTTTTCTTTAGCACAGGAAAAGAGAGCACTCCAATATTTTTTCATTGTTTCTGTTCAACAGAAGGGCAGAAAAAAAGGAAAGGAAACAAATCCCTAAATCCACAGAAAGATCAAACTCGTCCCTGATGTAACTCCAGTGAAATAGTTTAATACAGCCCACAGATGTGCTCAGTCCATGTTTTTTGCTGTGGTGAACACAGGAACAGTAAATGTCCTAAATATTTCAGGAACCTAAAATACTGCAATACGGCAGGACTCAAGATGGAGGTCTTGGACTGGAAGAGAATTTTATTTTTGCTTTTTTCATTTCCTTTTCATTGCAGGGCCTGGAGACCATACATCCTTAGGGAGCCACCCAGTTCCTTTCTAAATCAAGAGGAGGTCTGAGTTTGGTTTCAGTGGGAGCTAGAACAGGCTGCACATGCATAGGAAACATGCTGTCACCTAACAGTATGTTATTACATCACGTAATTGCTAGAAAGGTGTACCATCAACATATTCTAGTTGCCTAATTTTCCTTAAGTGACTTTCTGCTGCAGGCTATTTGGGGTCTTTAGTTCAACACTTGTGCTCTTTAAAAGGACAGTGGTAATTTTGTCCTAAAACTTGCCTTTGTAAAAAAAAACTTTTATACAAACCTGAAACCTAAAGAATTGCTATATGCTATTATTAAACTCCAGTTGTTTGCAAGCTGATAAATACCCTCTGGCAGTGCCTGAATTCCCACCCAGCAGCAACTTGAAGTTATGTTAAATAACGTAATCAAAACTAAAACTGCTTCTGTTGCTTTTCGTTGATTTTGTTGCTTGACGCTGACCAAAACATCATTGCTTGGGTTTGTGTTGTGTAGGCAGCATCCCCTTAAGCTATCATCAGGCTGCATGGCTACAGTCAGCAGCAACAGAAGCCCTCTCTGCTGCTGTAGCACATAAGCCAGCTCTGAAAGCAGCATTCAAGATGGTTGGGTTGCTTTGGTGCCTATGGTTTGGGAAACCCCTGCTGGATAGTATTCTTAATAAAGGTGTCTCTCATGCCCTTATAAAATTTCATTCGAAGTCCAAAGTACCACTCCCGGGTTATGCTTCCACAAGTTCCTATCCATGAATACCCTCCCTACCTTTTGGGACGTCACTCAAGCTTGCTTTTCCAGTTGCTTCTGTTCTTTTCTAACACAGTATGAACGGCATAAATGAAGAAAAGTGTTTCCGTTTCCCATAATCACTCCAGCTGAGAAAAGCACCAAGTTCTGAATGGAATCGAAAAGCAGCTGATCAGTTTCAGGCACAGGAGGCTGAGTAGGGAAATCAAGGGGGTTCTTCCCGCCCCCTCCCTCTCTCTAAGCATGGATTAAATCGCACTTTGCAAAGAAAGCCCGCATGAATTGTGTGCCAGGTCACATCCCGTCTACATCCTCGCCAGCTGGAAGAATTTTGGAAAGGTCTGGCGCACACATTACAGGGTTCGTGGAAGCAGCGCAGAGCCCTTCTAACGGCGTGGGTCTAATTAGTCACTCAAGTTGTTTCATTTTAAACAAGACTCAGAGGCACACGTTAATTTTAGGACAGTGGGGGGAGAACGGAGGGGGCGGGGAGGGGCGTTTCCCTCCGACGGGAGGAGCAAGGCCGGGCGCGGGGAGCGCTCCCCGGCCGTTGATCCCCTCAGGCCGCTGTGGGGGCGGCGGGCCCCCGACGAGCCCTCCCCGCCGGCGCCCCCCTCGGGGAGGGGGCGGCCGAGGCAGCCATCGCTTCCCCCGGCTCCGAGGGGTCAGCTCCGCGCCTCGCCGCCTCCCCCGAGGCACCCCTTTTTGCCCTGCCCCAGCTGCTTAAGGCCGGCTGGCGGGCTCAGGCCCGGGTTAGCTCCTGTCCCCGCCTCCCCTCAGGGACCGCTCCCCACCTGGCCGCCGCCCATGACGTCATGGAAACACCCCGCCCCAACGGCCGGGGAGGGCGGGCGGCAATAACGCCTCCTTAGCACGAGGCGGGCGGGGGGAAGTAAACGGGCGCTTCCCGTTGGTCAGGGCAGCTGCCAATCCAGCGCGACGGTCCCGCCCCCAGTCCCTCTCCTGGACGTTCCCCAGGAGCTTCGGAGGAGCAGAGGTGTCGCTCCGCGCGCCCCCGCCCTCTCCCCGGCGCAGGTAGAACGGCTCTTTATGGTTGCGGTTGTCGCTCCCGCCCGACTCCTTCTTCCCTCCTTCCTGCTGGCTGTGGGGCGCCGCTGCCCGGGGGCCATGGCGGGGGCGC
>KZ508457.1:0-13129 GCA_002844005.1 Limosa lapponica baueri | reverse complement strand
GCGTCTTTTCTCCAGCTGGCAGCCTGCGGGAGAACTTAAAAGAATCATCATTTATTTGGTGTTGCAGCGATGCTGGGCCTCTGGTGCCGCGCTGTCGGAGGGGCCTGGGTTCTGTCCCCTGGGGGGTGGCAGGAGCCATTCTGTGGTTCCCAGCGTGGGCACCCCGGGGAATTTCTGCACGGCCCCCTCGCTCCTGCCTTTGCACTTTTCGTTCGCAGGGGGCTGAAGTGAGATCATCCTTCTGGCCTTATATTTCTGCCTTCCTGTTCTTCTACTGTTGTTATTTTTAAGTGACAATTGTTCTGGTTTTACTATTTAAGTAACGAACGCGGTGTTTTGCAAAGTTTTGGCTTCCTGAAGGGTGAGCTTCCCCTTTGAAATCTGCTTTTCAAAATGTGCCAAGTCATTCCCCGGGCAAGTTTCTCTTTCAGTTTCCACTTGCTTTTCTGATGCTGGGTGTCCATAAAACAGGAGAGTTTCGATTTTCGGAGTCATTTCTGCCGCTTTCATTTTTTTCTCTTTTGTTTTCCTCCCCTACCTGCAGCTGAGCTGAGAGCTATTTTGCGCCGCTGGTGACCACAGCCGCGTCCTTTGGGAGGAAGAGGCCGGTGAGGGCAGGGGTGCGCGGTGCCGAGCAGAGGGTAAGGACACCCGAGCGGCATCTCAGCGTGTGGTACCACCATGGGGCAGCAGAGCCACCTCACTTCCCATCCCTGGTGCAGGTCCTTTTGGCTTGGTCAGGCAGCTCCACGCTGCACCGCGGGGCAGAGACCTCCCCGCTCCTTTGCAAAACAGTATAGTCAATCCTCTTCTTTCATGCACAGTGTTGTAGTTAAGAGAAAAAAACCAATTATGGTGTCTGCTAAGCACCGGAGTTAATGGCAGCCTGGGCTCAGCCTTGCAGACATCTCCTAAGGAGAATATGACTCATTGCTCAGGGACTTTTTTCTTTTTTTTTTTTTAACCATCCTCGTCGTACTGAGGTTGGGGAATTCCGGTGTGATGAAAGAAAAATTTCTCAATTCGCTTCACTGCCACAAATTCATGAGGTTATTCCTGGCTCAGATCAGTTATACAGCCTGACCCACTGAAGCCCCGAGAGGTGGACAGCCTTGGTTTCTGGTGGCCAGATGGCTCACTTGGAGAAAGCAAGCCAGAAGGCAAGAAAACTGAGGGTTCAAGTCAAGCACCTGCCAACATACCATTAAGCTACATTTATGTCTTCCTGGGTGGGACGTGGTACAGGCCTGTCTCCCAGGGTTTATGAGAGCACAGAGCTTCCCTTCCTTCCTGTCTTGGCTCTTCTTCTGCATAACTGCAACCAGAACGATGACACAGCCCACGCTGTGCTGATGTTCTGAACGGCATTTTGTTCTCCTTCACCTGTGGAGCCTGCCCCAACCACGGCCATGAGCAACGTGCTGTCACGGCATGTCAGATCCGTAGGCAGGTGGCACAGAGACAAGTCTCTTACACAATGCTATGCCTTAATCAGTTCATAGGAGCACAGGTCTGGTGCATGGACATCAAAGAGAATCACTGAATGATTTGGGGTTGGAAGGGACCTCTGGAGATCATCCACTCCAACCCCCTGCTAGAAAAGAGCAGGTTGGACGGGATAGCGTCTAGGCAGGTTTGAATGTCTCCAGAGACGGAAAGACTCCACCACCTCTCTGGGCAGCCTCTTCCAGGGCTCTGCCACCCTCACAGGAAAGAAGTTCCTCCTCATGTTTAGATGGAACTTCTTACATTCAAATTTGTGCCCGTTCCCTCTTGTCCTGTCCCTGGGCATCACTGAAAAAAGACTGGCCCCATCCTCCTGACACCCTCCCTTTAAGTATTTATAGGCGTTGATCAGATCCCCCCTCAGCCTTCTCTTCTCCAGACTAAACAGACCCAAGTCCCTCCGCCCTTCCTCAGCAGAGAGATGCTCCAGGCCCCTCATCATCTTCGTAGCCCAGCCACAGCAGCCTGAAGGTTTTCCTTCAAGGAGTGGCAGAGTGCAGGGGATTTGGGCAGTACAGTAGTGCCAAGGTGGTTGACCAGACACTGAGAAAATGCAGAAAGGTTAAAGGCAAAAGGCTGCAAAGTGGGGTGGAAGGTTTTTCCCAGGTTTTAGCATCTGTGTGGGGCTTGACACCTGGGGAAGAGCTGTACAACCTGGGCTTGGTAACAAAAACATGCTCTGTGGCCTTCAGATCTCCCATGGGTCAAGTCTATGAATGGCTTAAAGTTTTTGAAGGTAATCCAAGTCCTCCTTTTCTTTTCAGGCTCCAGCTTGATGCCATGGACCGATTTCCAGCTGTTTTCCAGGGCAATGCACCTCACTTCCAGCAGCGTGACCTTTCGGAGCCGCCCCATGGAGCTGGGGGTGCCCGATGTTGCCTGGGGGTTGGTTGCCAGCACTGGGCATCCTGTTGCCAGACCTACCTGGCCTTTCCCACAGCCTTGGGGACAGATGGCAGCAATGGGAGATCACCAACACACCAGCGCACCCCAGCTGGGTCCAAGCCCAGGCAGGTCTCCTCGCGTTTTGGCCGAGTCTTGGCACTGGCTGGACGTTCTCTCTAGGGAACTGGTGGCAGAGCCAAAGAAGAAAGTCCTCCTGCTTTACTGGGTGACCTGGAAAACGCAAACCCTTCCACCGAGGTCTCCTCTTCCGTTGAAAGGGTTTGTGAGACTTTACTTAACTGGATGAGTTCCATCTTCTGCAAGGGGAGAAAGGTAAGGTGGGATTTTTTCAGGAGATTGATGTCCCTTTTTGTGATTTACTGACCTGAGCAAAAGAAAACCTAAAAATGACATCTGTGGGTTGCACCATAAGGAACGACAGAAGTCATGCACTATATGTATTATTTATATTTTTTTTTAATGGCAATGATGTTTTCAGCGTATCAGTTCCTGCATGAGAAAAGCTGGTGTTGGGACACTTCCAGATGGAGACCAGAGCTGGCGCAGGTCGCCTTCCAAAAACCACGCTTCTGCTTTGGAGCTTGCTGCTCCAGCTCCTGCCTCTTTGAAGGGCTTTACCATTAGATAAGGCTTGAAATCATTGCAGGGAACAAGGGAAACGATAGCAGTTTTCACTTAGTGCTGGGAGCTTTTGCATAGAAAACTTGTGCATACATACACATATATAAATATACACAAAACCTCTGCGTACAGACACACAGAGGTGCTTTTATACAAGGCAGAAATCCCATTCACAGCACTGTGGAATTTAATTATACGCCACCACCTATATTAAAAATTAATGAGGTGTATATTATATAAATTTTTTTGTTCAAGTATTTTCCCTGGTACACTCTATACTCTTCACACCAGAGTTCTCACTTTGAAAAATGCAACATCCCACAATATTATTGTAAGCAAACCATTACATTGATTAAGTAATGCAGGACCATACATTTAGACTAAACCTTTTCTTCAAATAAGACTCTTTCTTCCTTCCTCTTGTAGTGAATCCTACAGCTAGACTCTTATGTTGTATCTTTCAGTAAATAAGCCGGAAAACTTCTCCTCCTAGTTCTTAACAACTGGAAAAAAAAAAAAAGCTGAAACTTTTTTAAAGGAAAGATACTGCTACTGAACCAAACTGCCGATGAAAATGGCATTTAAAAGCTCTGTTATTTATATTGTTAGAAAAATACTAATCTGGTCAGGGATAGTTTTCAAGTGACTCTACACTATGTCTCTTCCAAATGACCAGAAAAGGTTTTATTTAGCTCGGCACTGTCACTGTCAGAGTTTCTATTTTCCTGAGTGCAGGTTTTGCTTTGCTCAGTGTCATTGCTACAAGACTGTCCCCCCTCCTGACAGCTGGGAACCTCTGCCTTCAGTTTTTCCTCAATTTTATCAGCTGCAGCCCGCATTCTAAGCTCCCTCAGGCTGCTTATTAGGGTTCTGTAGGCTCCTTTTATCCCCTGCCTTTGATACCAGACTTGAAACAGCTTAATCTTCTGCTCAGCTGTATCATTAGGGTAATCCCGAATGGTTTGATCTATGAGAGGTTCTGGTACTCGGCGATTGCGAACAAATTTCATGACATCTTGGAGTGTCATCTGCTCCACGATATCAGTAACGTGGCTGCTCAGGTCAATGTCTAGAAACAGAAAAGAAAATCACTGATCTTGGCACTTATATCTTGCTGTTCTTTGTCACCCGTGCTCAGAGTTGATACTCTTCCTACCCAAAATGGATTAAGTTTCAGGTATTTGTGACTCAGTACGTTCTATGTGATTTTTTTAACAACAGGTAGCGAGCGGGTCTACTTTTACATGTTCCCACCAAATGGTAGATAATTCAAATACTGAGGCTTGCACCCGTATTGCTTTCTATGGAAACGGAGTCTCAGTTCCCTCTGTAACCTCTTCTGTCCTTCTCTGTCATTACAGTCCGGTCGTGCCTCGTGTCCCTGTTGTGCTCAGGGAAAGGCCCTGGAACAGGACAGGTCTTTTGTTGCGATACAGCCTCGGAGCTCATGTTCTCTCCCTGTTGTGTGTAACTCCTCTGGATTTGCCCTGAACAGAAGGTAGGTCTGTGTTTCTGCAGTCCCACCGCTGGGTGCGGGGCAACCCCATTATCATAATTATCCAGGATTCTAGAAATCCCTCTTGCTGCCTCCTAGTGTCCGTACCCCACGCAGAATGGAAATTCACCTGCTGTCAATTAGTGACTACGTCCTACACAACAGAAATTCCTCCCGAGGCAAAACTGCCATGATACCCCTAAATGCCTTAATGAGCACAGTACGAACGAAGTGTTGGCTGGTGTGTGGGAGCGACAGCTCCAGGCAGTGGCAAAGTCTACAGAAAAATACTGTTTTGGGTTTTTTTTTCACGTAGGATTTACTTGCCTATTTTTTTTTTCTCTTCTATTGAATTTTGAGAAATCACTTGTCTCTTACCTGCATAGGTCATGAGACGTTTGTTCTCCTGAAGAGAGAGAAAAATGGGTAGAAACAAATTTTATAAAACACCAACCCTGTCTAAGAGGATAAACACATTTCATGACACTCAACTTCTGTGATTTCCTTTTAGTGTTCTCCGTGATTCCCCTGTTCTTTGAGCGAGGACAATCAGGTTGGACAGACAGACAGACAGACCTCGTTTGACTGGGGTAAGTTTGGGGGGAATCACCCCACAATTGCTATTGCCTGAAAGTGCAGATGGGGACAGGGACCCCGGGTCAGTGGGGACCTGGTGATGGATGAAGTTCTGATCTCGGCTGTGTAACTTAGGGAGCCCACCACAAATCCTGAAGAAACAACTTGGGGTTTCTCTTACTTCTCCCAAGAGAGTCCTCATGGTGAAATTTACTTCGTTAATGTCACAGAGGAGAGGCCCGCAGGTGTTTGGGGAGCCCTGGTCTACTTTAAATGGAACAAAGTTCCTCGCATGAAGCGGAGGTTTTTGTCATCTAAGCAACGATACTTACAACAGGAGCATGTGCTTCAGGTAGGTCCTCCTTGTTAGTAAAACTCTTCCGTCTTCTCTTGTCTGAAACAAATAAAGCAATTTTTAGAATCTCCTCTGGGTTCCAAAGAACATAACGCGTCTGAGTAAGCAGCTGAGTATCTTATTCAGAGTAAGACAGGAATAAGGAACAGGGAATCACTTACAGCAGATTATTGCTCCAGCTACTCCTAATACCAGGAACATAATTATCAAAGCAGTGGCCCACCGTGGAAATCCTGTTTATGGTGGAACATTGGAGACATGACATGAAAGTCAGCTTAGACTTAGCTGTCAGGAATGACTACGTGCCGTTCTATACAAGGGTGCGACTGCAAAAGCCTCGCAAGGTCCAGCAGCTGCTGGGCCGTGCCAGGTCGCTAAGAGGTACCTGCAGTTCCGCACACGGTGTCTGAAGTCAAAGTGCATTTCTTTTCAATGATGCCACTTTCACATCTGCAGAAAACACGAACGGAAATTATTAGGGGATTTGTTTCTCTTTTTATAAGAAGTCTGTCAACAGAGCAAATCAAAATCTTCTAACGCTTTTTATCGGCTGAATATTTCATATACCAAGCTGTTGGGGTCTGGAATTTAATAGGTAGGAAAATGGTATGGAAAGGTGTGGGAGTGGAAGAAGGTGTGGAAATTATTTTCTAAATGTAACAGTAGATCACACAAAGACAACAGGAAAGCTCAGACACGTTTTTTTCATTCCGTTTCTTGGAAAGTGTACACAGACTTGGTGGATCTACACAAGTTTCTCTGCGTGCCTTTGGAAAGCCTGCGTGGATGCAAGGCAAGTTCAACAAGCTGAGTGCAAAGGCAAAGCAGTGTGTTTCCCCTGGGGTTATAGATTACCTGAGCCTCTGTCGTGAAACTGGCTGGAAAGAAGCATATGGTAGGATATAACAGATGATAGCATGTGATATATTTAACGGTGAAGGCATAGACTTACACGGAACATGGATGACACTGATTACATGGTAGAGTAGAATTGCAAAAATAGTTCTCTGCGCAGGTACATTCCGTGTTCTGTTCTGGGGTACAGTTCTTTTTCACCTCAGAACCTAGAATAAATTTCTTAAAGTTTGTTAGTTTGGAAAAGTAGGCCTTAAAAGCAGGTTCACAAGCTCTTGTCCTCAGACTGACTCACTTTTGGCCCCACCGCTGCTGGCACTGGTGAGGCTTAGCTAGGAACAACAGGGGTTGATAAGGAGTACTGGAAATACGGAGATGGCAAAGAGACCTCTGCTGGCCAAGAGCTCAAAGCACTGGTCCCACTGTAAAGGCCTTGCTAGAAGAGGACTCACTTGGTGCTGCCAAATGTTCTCAGCTGCTTTTTCCCATTCAGAACCGTGAAGCCAGAAGGAAACTCAGACGATCACGTAACCCACCTCCCTGCCTGATGTCAGAGACAAGCTCTCTACTCTCCCTGACAGACAACAAGTTTATCTCTTCTCGAGGACCTCCAACGGTGAGGAATTCCACTCTCTCTTTTAGCTAACACATTCCCTGCTTGAGTATCAAAACAAGTGAATTGATTTTCTCCTGTCCTCGGTGTGTACGATGAAGTTATCTCCATCTATGAAAAATTATTTCTGCATTAAAATTTACTTTTAAGTATCTCCCTACCATGGAAGCTATTTTCACAGGCATACAGGAATAGAAGTGAATTTTTGAGTTATCACATTCGGTGCCCTGCTGTAACGGGAGAATGCATTATCTTTCCAAATTTGATGAAGCTCTACTGCCAAACCAGTGCTGAAGCCATTCTGCAAATATCAATATATCAATATCAATGAAAATATCAAACATGAATGATCCTAAGAATGGTTCTCATGGAACTTCAGTCATAATTTTCCGCCTCCCTAATGTTTTCTACTGACTTCTCTTCAACTACATTCTCGTCCCCGGGGATAAAGTGGCGAGTCATCCCACTGCCCTTTCTTTCCCCTTCAGTTTAACGAATAATTCCCTTTGTGGCACTGTACAAAAATGTTGAATTGTTTTGCTGTACTCAACTTCACTACCCACCCAAAACCGCTTATTATAGTAGCTAATGAGAGGAAAATTTTCTCTGCATGCAGAGTGTTCCAGGAAGGGGGAAGTCCTACAGACTGGTATTCCAGCAGGTGATCCGAGTACAGCCACTCGGGAGTTAAGAGCTGTCTCCCTGCTCACCAAACTCGACTTTGGAGGTGAGGAATGCAAAAGTATCATTCCCCAAATCCAGGTATACTGGAACTACAGGACACCTGGTGGAACAGTTTAGTGGATTTAAAAAGAAATAATAAATCCATGATGGGTATTTATGCAACAGGTAGTGAATTTCTGGAACCCAGTTCATACCAGCAGGTTTATAGACAAAGGGCTCGTAAATGGATACTACAATGAGTAGGTAGGATGGACCTTTCAATAATATTATAATTAGTAACATGAAAGGCTATGAAAGAAACTATTGGGAATTCTCCCATCCCTGCTTCTTACAGCACTCCTTTTAAATAGAGGGTGAAGAAGAGAGAGAGCTTTTATTCCTTGGCTCTCACCAGTTTGTATAAGTCTGCTCTGCAAGCACTGCTTTGGCTGAGCGAAGGCAGGTATAAGGAGAAATAATGGACCAACATAGCTCGTTCTTCTACCTACTTTGTGCTTGACAAAAGGGAAAACTGGAGGATAATGTTATGACTCTGACATCAATTCCTTCGTGTACTGCCACTAAAAGACTTTAATCTACGTGCTACCCGCTACTCGGGGATCGTGGAGACTTTTCAGTCAAATCCTCATTGCTAGAGTTGCTATTTCTATAAACGTACCTAATATTCTGTCACATGAAGAGCACCTCAAACACTCCTGCAAATCATTGGTATGGTCTATGTACTCCTTTCCATGTTCACAACGACCACAGTGTTTATCAGCATCTGTCGGACAGTGGATTTTTTTAACAAAACCTGTAGAGACAGAAAAAGGAGAATTAAGATTTGCGGTACCTTCGGAGAGAAGCCATCAGCTCTAAGACCTATGCCAGACTTTTTTAAAATCCCTAATACTTTTTTGATTAACAAATTTGGACAGAATCTATATTCTTTATGCATACATATGTGCTCTTCAGGAATGCAGTATACGTCGGATCCGATTATCCCCTCTTTTCCTCCAATTTAGGACTGAAGAAGAACACACCGAACAAAGCTGTACAGGCAAAATTGGAATATGGACTCCATGAATACCTGGAGTCCTGCGGGTAAAAGCCTGTGCTTGCACTTTTAACCCCCTTCAAAGACGTGTATGTAATTCTTGGCTCTCCTGTGAGAGTGGTGTCCCCTAGGGCTCAGTGTTGGGACCTGCTTGAAGGTAGAAAGTCTTTGCAGAGGGATCTGGACAGGCTGGATGGGTGGGCTGAGGCCAATGGGATGAGGTTCAACAAGGCCAAGTGCCAAGTCCTGCCCTTGGGTCACGCCAATCCCCTGCAGCGATATAAGCTTGGGGCAGAGTGGCTGGAGCTGCCTGGCAGAGAAGGACCTGGGGGTGTTGGTCGCCTGTCAGCTGAACAGGAGCCAGCAGTGTGCCCAGGTGGCCAAGAAGGCCAACAGCATCCTGGCCTGTGTCAGGAACAGTATGGTGAGCAGGACTCAGGAGGTGATGGTCCCCCTGTTACTGGGCGCTGGTGAGGCCCCACCTCGAGGGCTGTGTCCAGTTTTGGGCCCCCTACCACAAAAAAGACATTGAGGTCCTGGAGCGGGTCCAGAGAAGGGCAACGGAGCTGGTGAGGGGTCTGGAGCACAAGTCTCATGAGGAGAGGCTGAGGGAGCTGGGGGTGTTCAGCCTGGAGAAAAGGAGGCTGAGGGGAGACCTTCTCGCTCTCTCCAACTCCCTGAAAGGAGGGGGTAGCCAGGGGAGGTTGGTCTCTTCTCCCAAGTCACAGGCCATGGGACAAGAGGAAATGGCCTCAAGTTGCACCAGGGGAGGTTCAGAATGGAGATTAGGAAAAATTTTTACACTGAAAGGGTTATTAAGCCTTGGAATGGGCTGCCCAGGGCAGTGGTGGAGTCACCATCCCTGGAGGGATTTAAAAGACAGGTTGACATAGAGCTTAGAGACATGGCTTAGTGATGGTTTTTGTCAGTGTTGGGTTGATGGTTGGACTAGATGATCTGAAAGGTCCCTTCCAACCTGGACAATTCTATGATTCCATGATTCTAGGTGTGTTATGCAAGAACTACTATCTGTAGTGATAAGTTCTTGGTGCCCTGAGCTCAAAAAATGCTTTTGAAGAGCCTAATGTCCCGTAGTGGAGAAAGACAGAGCTGGAATGACGCACCGCATCCAGGAAAGCACAGCGTCCCAGTTATCCCAGCAGAAGGCAGCTCTGCATGCTGTGGTTTCCACTCTTAATGACTTTTCAACGCATGCTTATAATGATACTCACCAGGTTTGCATTTCTTGCAACACTGACCATCTAAATTGTATTCGTCCTTCTTACAATTAATTTCCCGCTTGGCAATGATCCTCCTCGTAATTAATTTACTGTGTGTTCTGTTTATTAGACGTTCAGTATGATTTTTGCACTGCATTTCAATAATTAAGACCATCACCTGGGAGAGAAGAACAGCAAGTTAGAGGAAAGAAGCTGTCCAGGGGTGTAGGTGTGTTTTACCCCTCGCCCAGAGTGACACCGGTGCCGTTACTCTATTGCTAAACACATCGATATTCACCCCCTTATTAAAGTTTTCATGACTTCAGAAGAGTTCATGGACCATGAGGACACACACTACATTTAATGCTGTCAACCCTTCCGCTACAGGTACTGATCGTTTGGACAGGAACGCTTGAGAGCAGGCCAGCTGTTGTTGTAGCAATTACCTCATACGGCTAATTATAGTGCAAAGCAACGGAACTCACATTGTTTTCTTAAAGAGCTTTCTCTGCCTCAGATCTCTGTGCCTGTCTGCCCTCTCTTAGCCAGCAATAATGATCTTCCATACGGAACTTCCTTGATTTAAATGACATCTTTCTTAATTTCTTGCCACCCTATTGCTGCTTGAAAACTGAACAGCGTTAATGCATTTCTGAAGAAAAAAACCCCAGAATGTTTTAATCCCGGCCAAAAATACCTGATTTGTAAAATGATTTTATTCTTGCTTTGTTTTCCAGTTCAATTACTTTTCTCTTAGCAGATGATGCCTATATATTCCTGAAAGAAACAGCACTCTCCTTTCAAATTAATTTACACCTAAATCCATTTCTTAGACCATAACTTCAGTTAGATGCAGAAAAATGTAATGATCTTAAATTTTAACTTACTGAAAAATGGCTTTGGATTTCAAAGCGGGCTCTCAAGGAAGTGTTATCTGTGGGTAATTAACTGAAGTAACCGACATGACCACTGTCTCCTGACTTCTACAAGTAGCCACTTCTGTTGAGTCTCTAGTCTATTTGGAGATGGGAAGGTGAAAAGCTTTTTCTTTCCTTAGCAGCCCATCTGTTTAAAAATGTATATGATATTAGCCGCTAGACTGAAATTAAGGAGGTCTTTCTTTGCACCTGGAGGAGAAGCTTCAGCTGCTAGAACACAGCGGTTTAGCGCTCGAGAAGCTGTGGGTAAGGATGCTCAGCCCCTCACTTCCCCCCTTCGGCGCTCTGACTCTCCTCCTCTGCTGCCAAAGCTTTGAGGGTGCTCTTCTCTGAATCCCGGTGTAATGGCGTTAAAAGGTTAAAATTAATGTAAGGCCTTAACAGGAGCTGTCAAACGGATGTGACAAATTAGCATGATTTGTTTTCCTTCTGCCTGGGAGACCTAAAAAAAACCATTGGAACAGGCTGCCCAGGGCAGTGGTGGAGTCACCATCCCTAGAGGTAGATGTGGTGCTGAGGGACATGGGTTAGTGGTGGTTTTTATCAGTGTTGGCTTGATGGTTGGACTCGATGATCTGAAAAGTCCTTCCCAAACCAGACAATTTTATGATTGACTACTTCTTAGTGATTAGTTTTGAGGTGTGCATCCAGTCTGGTGTGGCTTTCCCTGCAGCAAGGAGAAGCTCCACACCTCCATCCCTCCTCCACCACGTGTTGGACTGCGCCGATGGAGGGGACAGCCATGGCATGACACTGGGGGGATGTGTTTCATCCTGGATCTGTGAGTTGGAGCATCACGACATCCCAACCAGCCTGCCCACCACGAGGCCATGTCCAGCAGAAGGGTCCTCCAGGCTCCCTCCTCCTCGTCCACCCTCCCAGCTGCGCTGGGAGAAGCTCTGTGCCCACAGGGACACCCCGTGTCCTGCCGGCAGCACCCAAATCTCCCCTTTTAAGACCAGAGAAGTGAAGCCATTCTGGGGCAGGGTGGGGAAGACCCTGGACAACCGTAAAGAGGAGAGGGAGAGCGCAGATTACAGCAGGGGAACGGGAATGGCACTGGCGAAGCTCAGAGCAGGCTCCAAGAAAGAAAAAGTCCAGAGAGTCGTGCAGAAAACGGGACATCATGAAAGGAGGAAAGACCTCTCTAAATGACTGGTATCAGCGGAACTTGGTGGAGTTTCTCTTTGTGCTGGCTGGAGGGCTGCGATCACCCTGGGGTGCACAGACAGCCGTCCCACGCCAGCAAACCTCACCGCCTCCTGCTTTCACGGGAAGGAGCCAGGGGGGACAGAAATAGCACCCTTTTGGATGGAAACCCTCCGCTTTGGCTGGCGGGGATGAACTTCCTGGTGTGCTTACGAGAAGCGGGGACCACTTCTCAGAATTCGGCATTTCAGCAGCACCGAACACCTACATCTGCTCGCAGGGAGGTCTCACGCCACCTTCCTGCACCAGGAACAAGGAGAAATACTCTGGAGATTTTTCAGAGCAACACCCTAATTTTTTCACACTTTTTTTTCCTCCTCCTGGATTTGCTATGTATTTTTTGCTATATAAAAAAAATTTGGTGTGTCTTACAGGAAAAAAAAAAATATCAATAGTCATTCAGCTTCCTGCACGCACCTTAATTGCTTTCCTCATCACTGAGCAGCGAGTGGTAAGGGCGGAAAAGCAGCGCTTCGGGGGCTTTTACATAGGAAGGGTGATGGGTGCTTTTTTTTTTTTGTGATGTGTGCGTTCAAACAGCGGCTGCAGGTTTTCAGCCCAAAATGACTCACAGAGGCTCCTCTGCCACCTTTCTCATCTCAACCTAAAAAACAGCTCTCAGATCTAAACTGCAGGCTCAGGTTGAACTAAGCAGTCAGTGAGAATAAAGTCAATCAAAGGGGGATATCTAACCTCGGCAGAATCCGTAAGAATTACCGCACGTGCCCAGACTTTCTGGTTTCTCTGGTTTTGCAGTGCCCAGGCAGCTAGCAGAGCTTTCTACCTCTCCTTCCCTCCTCTCAAATGCTTCCACCGCCAGGCATCTGCTGAGGAGACCCAGAAAAGCTGTTTTCGTCCGTGTTCCCAGGGCAGAGCGAGGGGAGCTTCGGTTTCTCTGAAAAGCTCGTGTCATTTGTGAGTTCTCAGCCCCCTGATTCTTCCTGTATCACAGTATTCTTCGTAACGGGGCAACTTCCTTCAAGGGAAGAAACACTTTGAGGAACCCTTGCCTTACGGGAATGAAACCTCTGCTTTGGAAGCGTGTGGACGTGCTATTTGCACGCAGGACTTTTCAAAGCTTTACAGCTTTTAACCCCGAGGAAAAAAAAAAAAAA
>KZ508456.1:28708-46704 GCA_002844005.1 Limosa lapponica baueri | reverse complement strand
TAGAACTTGACTTTAAGGAAGCTGCTGTCTCTGGAAAATCTCTGCATTAAAAATGCCCATCTGATCTCAAACTTCCTCTCTCAATGGCATTTCAGCAGTTCACTCCAAAGAGTGTCAGAGGCCATATGATGTGTTTTGCCTTACTGAGGGAGTCTTGGCAAAAGGACATAAGAACATATAGCAAAAACTTCCAATAGTGTCCTCTGTATCCCACCATCATACAAATGCTACTCATACCCAGAGCTGCTACAGCTCTTAAATGTTGGTTTCCTATCACTGTACGGGATTACAAAACATTTTGCATTCTTCTCCCAGAGATTTCCAGCTCCTCATTTTTCAGCTGCTGGTCTTTAAAATTTGACAGGAGAAACCCCCTGTGGCCATTCAATGTCTTTCTTTGACTATATATATAATTTGTGTATATATATACACATACGTATGCATGATCGTGTTGATCATCTATATATATATGGACACAAATACATGTAGACGTTCTTTCCAAAGCTACAGAGTGATACCCTAATTATGAAAATTATTAAATCAAGTCAATTTATAGCCATAATTACAGCACATAATCCATCCCAAAGAAAACTGGATGGTTTGGATAGATAGTATTCTGTCTGATATTTTTTACCTCAAAGAGTTTGATGTCTTTTGTGGTTCTCAATGTATTTAGTTCATTTAGAAAATGTCTATCTAAAACAACACAGTCAACTTTTTGCATATTTTTTTAAGAATACCTCTCTTAATACCATCAGAACACAATCTGGTTTTGTTATACCCATTGACAATTAACAAAGCTTTTTTTGTTCCTTGAACTGTGCTTATCAGCTAAACCACAAGTGGGAAGCACAACAAATGCTTCAGAACAATACCATCAGATACAGAAACTTTCTGATTGCTCCTGCCCAACCAGCTCTTTATGAAATCTGCAGGTCGCAAAAGATTAAAATTCTGCCTTGACTGGGTTCATTTTTTAATAAAGAGGGGGAAAGGAAGCAGGGAGCCTTGGGAGGATCAGAAGAACAGATTAGCTGTCTAAAGAAACACTAGTTATGTATCATTAACTCCACTGAAGCTATTCATAGTTAAAGCTGAAAAATGCCCAAGTTGACATTCCTTCCTCCCATGCTGCCAGGGGGGAGGCCAGACAGAAGATTTTCCACTTCATCTCCCAGTTTCCTTTTATATACAGGCTCTCAGCAAACGCCTCATGTTGCCACAACAGAGACCTTGAACCTTCAAAGCTATCTACAGACACAGACCCTTATCCCTGATCAATATGGCTCAGCAAAGAGGCACAGGCTGCCCACACATATGTCTTTGCAAGATTCGGACTTACGTCTTCAGTGACTGAATTTACTTTTCATAAAAGGTCAGAATGTCACTGCCAACTGGTGTCTGCAAAGTGAGCTACAAAAGTCTCATTTTCATAGAACAGTAAGAACGGGGAGATGCTTTCTTTAAAGAGCCAGTCATCTTTGTGACAGAAAAAAGTCAGCTTTACACCCAGCCCTGAATTCTTCTCTGCTTCAGGAAGTAAGATCCAGATAATGGCAGAGGAGGTGATTTTTCTCCAGAAGAGAGATTTCTGCAATAGGTCCAGTCTGAATATCAACACGCACGACCTAAAGGAGAAAAAGCTACATTAGTTCATTTTTCGAATAATGCTAAAAGGACAATGCTAATGCTGACAAAGGACAAGAATATTATGCACTTTACAGCATGAGTAAAGAACAACAAAATAGAAATTTGCTTAAAAACATGCCATCCACAAGAAGGATCACACTCACTCTGTGGACAGTAATGAGGAGGAGTGGAAAACCTGAGGAGGTTGACCCTGGTGGAAAGTAACATTGGAAGGTGGAAGTTAGACATAACTAAGATGCTTAAAAAAAAGATGCTTAAGACCAAAGAGTCTTGGTTGGAATGATCCCATCAACTTTTTCTTCAAATATTTATTTTAAGAAAGGAGCTTAGCTGAGCTCGTGTGTTTCTCCGCTGGATACCTCCGACAGAGATGGCTGCAGAGCCAAAGGCAAGGTTGTCGTTTCAATTCAGCACTGCCACCAAGCTCCACTGCGCAGCCCAGCTAATTTTTTTAAGTGCCAGGTACCAGTTGTTTAGGGGTACCAGTTAGTTCTTATTGCTTCAGGGATCCCTGTATGCTTTTGCCCTGTGGCACTGCACCCTTCTAAGGCAAGCTTCTGTTCAACACGTACTGATGCATAATGGCTTCTTTAGAAGATCTAAGTGTCATTTTTAGAAAAGAGGAACTGAGTTCATGATGTTCCCATGCTGTTTTTCTGTAAAGTCATTCAGTTGCCAAGGGTATGCCTGCATTTTGTATTCGAGGAAGATGTAAACTTGTGCTGGTGAGGGTGCTGATAGAAGGACTGCCTCCCACAGAGGAGTTGCCTGTATTAAATATGTATAGGCTGACTAAACAAGATCCATAGGGAATATTAAAGTGTTTTAATAACTGGAGTGTAAGGACAAAGAAGAGGGAGGATTGTAGGTGCATATTAATGGCAATCCCAAAATGAAATAATATGATAAAACATCTTTGACATTTGCACGCCTGTGACGTGATGTTAATACTAGACCTGAAGACAGTTAGCAGGGAAAATTCTGCATAGACTAAGACATGCTCCCTATGAAAGTCCACAGAACTATAGCCTATTCCTCTCAACTTCTTTCTCTATGTTTGTATTTACAAAGTCAATATAAGATTCAGAGAACCCTACCAAAATTCAGTTGTTCGGATGTGATTTATGTACAGCAACCATGAATACACCCTAATATGTAGCAAGCCAGAGCTTGCATCATTTGTACTGAAAGCCTGATGGTCATGGGGGAAAAATATGGGGTCAGTATCCACATGATAAGAATGAAATACAAATCAAATGCATTCATGTTGCCTACTCAGCAAGGCCACTCTTTGTGTTTTGCTTCATGAAAAATCACTCAGTGTTGATTATCAACACTGCAGCACTGATTATCCAGACTACAGGCAAGCTGTTTAAAGCTGAAAGGATGAGAACAAAACCTCTAAAAAGGGCCAGAGACAGCAAACAAATATCTCTCCAGCTCCTGGGGACAAAAGTGCCTCTGTGTATGACACATACAGTGTGTGACACACCATCACATATGAGTGGGACGTGGGTCTCAGCCAAGATAATATTTCTGTTCTCATTACCTAGGAAGTAAATTCAGATTTTATCCATCTGCTATGTCAGATGGGGCTTGTTGAACCTAAACAAGGTGGAGGTGGGTCTGTCCCCTCTAGTGACTTTAGGAAGAGCGTAAATAAAATTCCTTGCGAAGTCCCCTTCACATTTCCTTCATGGAGATGTAAAATGCTGCCCTCTGCACACATACACATAGTCTCATAGGTGAAACAACCAGGGAACCATTCACCATTTCTTTCCCTCCCAGAAAGAAATGGTCCATCCGTCTTTTGTGCCCAGCACCAGACCCTTCAGCCTAGTGCCAAGCAGCCCAACGTTTGCAGGACTGCGCAGGCTGGGATGTCTTAGCCTTCCAAGCCAGGCAGCCCTGAGAGGCCACTGATTCACTGTGGACACAGAAAATTTCTTACCCATTTTTTCTTGCGTGGTGGAGATACACACGTCTCGTCAACAACTCCACATTGGTGTCGTGGATATAAAAACACATCCTCAGCATCCAAGCAGAAGCAGTAATGGTGTGAGCCAGCTAAACCCCCCAGGCATGCCAGAACAAGCAGGAATACTATCCATTTAATTTTAGGCATCACAGACTGGAGATTTTCTTAACTTTTGTTTCTATCTTCATTATAATCAAGCACAAACAACCTCCAGTAATCCCAGTTACACATTACTATGAAGTTTTCTTTACTGTGTTTTATCTTGGCTATTCCCAGTACACTGTATGTTAATCTTTTTCAAAATAGGCCTTGAGCTCACCCTAGAGTATAAGAAGGTTTGGTTTTTTTTTTTTTCTTAAGGGAGAAATGCAGATGATCTCCTTCCAAGTAGAGATCAATCATCTTTAAAGAAATTCTGTATTGGATTGTTCCCTCTTTTTGCTTAGTTTCCCTTTGAAACAAGAAAAGAACATCTCAATTTGAATGCTATTTCAGTGATTGTCTCACATTAAAACCACAACTCAATAACTATGGAAGAAGGCAGATGAGAAGAGACTTCCAAACCAAAAAAAAAAAAAGTTTTTCCTATTCTCACTGACAAAGAGGAGCAGAAAATTTCTCGAGAAAAAAGATAAAAGCATCTCTTCACTGTAGGTTTTCTACCTTCCTTACAGAAAGCAATTCTAATACTCTAGCAGTGCTTATTCCAAAGCCCCAAACAAGTTCTTCAGAACATCACTCATTGTCTGTTCCCCACTGTCCCCAGCAGTGTTCCTCATGCAGGTTTCAGTCCTCTTCTGACTGAGGTCGTGGGGAGTTTCACCCGAGCGATGGCAGAGTAGGCAATGGGAGCCAAGGGCTCCTACAGACAAAAAAGACTAGAGTAGAACAACGTGGTAGCCATTTCAGTTGGCTCAGGCACTACCTAGCCCCCAAAATATCAGAATAATTAGAAAAATTAGCTTATGCAGAATCCCCCCATCAACTCCCAGGCAACCAGGGTTTCTCATTTCAAACTCATTATCCAATCACAGCTTTACATCAGGATTTTGGGGTTTTTTTGAAAACAAATACATTTTCTACCACTTCTCTCTTCTTGTATAGTTCATTAGGCACTAGTGGAATTGATGCAGTATTACCTTAGATGTTTTCCTAAGCATCCTTTTCTACAACTATGCCTGCAGTCCTCATATTAAGGGAGAAGAGGGCTGGAGAACTTTCTTCCATATTAAGAAGATCTATCTGTTATTTGGGTCTGTCTGAATCCTTGATTTCTGACACATTCCTCTTGTCTGGCTAAATATTGGCATTATAGCTGCCATTTCTCAGTGTTCTTACCCAGTGGGCTGTCCATGACATGCAGAGACGAAAAGCCTGGAGCCCACAGCTCTGTCACAGCCCAGGAGACAGGCTGATAGGAACTAGTCAGACAAGCTGGCAGGAAACAGGGTGGTTTTTTCCCCAAGATTTTTTCCATCATTAACTACATCTTAAAATGCCCAGAATCAAGATGTAAACATGCAGTAGGGGTCCAAAATTAGTCTCCTGTATATGCCATATGGAAGACTTGAAAAATTCATAGAAATAGGTCTTCTCACGTTAAAGTGAACCAGGTGGGTGTTGAAATGACTATGCTCTGCCTATGATTCAGTCTCATAGCAGCAAAAAACATTCCCAGCAAGCTATCATTGCTGTATGTCAGGGCAGATCTTCCCTGAACGCCAGACGGAGGTTTTGCACAGAATCTGCCTGCAGGAGAAGCACGACTGGCCCTGGAGCGATCCCTGCGGACACCCAGCTCCTGCCTTTCCCGCCGGCAGCCCGGCACGGCAAGCGAGGGGCTGCCGAGGACTCATCTGTGCTGTGCCTCCGGCCTCAGCCCGGTTTGCAGCCACTTCTCTTCTCCGTCCGAGCAGCCCCAGGGCTGCGGGGGCTGCCTTCGGACACCGCGGCTTCCCAAGAAAGGCTGTGCTGTGCCCACCCACTCGCCTCCACATCCCCGTCTCTGACTTGCCCGGCTGCCACTTGGCTGGACCCAGGGATCTGTGTCCCTTAGGGCAGTTCTGGCCATTTTTAGCAGCTCTGCGCTCTCCCCCACCAGGCTCTTTTGTCCCGACGTTCTTGAAGCCAATTTCATTATGCAACTTTCCAAAGCTCTTGGGCAATCTGCTTTCATTCTCCCGCTTTCCTTTCCTTATCAGTATTTATACTCTTAACTCCAGTACCTCATTCTTTACACATGGCATGTCCCTCTTTCTAATGCTTGATTACTTTTTGCACTCACTTATTCAGAGTGACCTTTTTCACTCCTAGTGTATTTATCGCTAGATGGCTCTCATAACCCTTGGGCATATTGTCATTTATCTTTCAACCCGTTCAATTCCCTCTCCTTCCAATTCGTCTCTGCTTCGTATCCCTTTTGTTCCTTCAAATATTGTGCTGCTGAAAGCAAAGCATTTTAAATACTAAAAAAAAAAATAATATAATAATAATTAATTGTTGCCAAGCTTCCCCACTATTATGTTTCCAGTGGTTGCATTTCCTCAGAGAAAGAACAGCCAGATGCTTTCAATATGAATGACTTAAATGTTAGGTGGAGGAAAACAGCAGCAAGGCAAAAACTGGAGGATGACACAGCAGAGGGGCTGGGAGGACAGCATGGCTGCTGCCTGTGCCATCCCCATGCCCATGCAGTCGATGGCACAGAAATGTCAAATGGCATCAGGCCACATATGATTCACCTGCCGTATCGTCCCCAGGAGAAGACGAAGGCAAGAGAGGATTCATTCTACAGGGTCTGAATGCAACTTCTGGATCCTAATAGCCTGTGACGTTTTTGAAGGAAAGCCTCACAAAGTGGTGCAATCCGTAAACCCAGTCCTAACTTCTCCTCTCATGCATTATGAAGGGAATTAGCCACACCCTAAATTGGAAATTATGTTGTTCATTAATACAGCTTCCTCTATTTATATCTAGCTAAATCCACTGCTAACGTACAGCTTTCAGAGTCACTTCATGAAAAATGGACTAGATCTTTTGTGACGATGGACAAGCATCTTTTGTACCATAAACAGAGTCCTGGAACTCAACTTGTTGGCAGTTTTTGTGCCTTCTGTATTTTTTCTGGCCATGACCGACAATATTTTTTGAACCTCAGTTGCAGTGGCTGACTACAGGATGGGATCCAAGAGCTGGCTGTTTCCTCTCTTGTACAATGACTCAGTTAAATCGGCCTCTTTGTTTTGAAATTCCTCTTTTTTCCCACTTTAAGACATAACATAACCTGAACAGTCAGTTACTAAGGATTTTCCTGCTCAACCAAGATGATAAAAGCAAAATGGAAGCCATGACCGGGAGTAAAGTATCAACCCGCTGTGTTGACTGAAGCGCGGTGCAGTAACCCATCCGTTGCACAGAAAATGCATTTTCAGCATTGGTAAATGGCAGTCTCAAAACATCCATCAGCCTGAATGTACTGTTACATATTTACTTAAGGAAGCTTAATCCCTGAAAGAAAGCCTTAAAAGTAAGACATACAGTAAAACACGTATACTTGCAGGGTGACGGACGTCACCTGGATCTTAGTCTATTAGGGTAAAAATGTAAGGGTCAGTGGAGAACATACCCACATTTCAACATTTGGCCAGGTCATGAAACGGTTCTGCAATTCCCTACCTAGAAAGACAGCTGTACTTAAGTCTATGTGACAATTTGTTGTAAGTACACATTGTTCCTACTGAGCAGCCAAGGCAATCCAAGTGTCCTACCACTCTGCGGGTCTCTCTTTCCATGTCAAGAGGTGAAGAGCGCACTTTATTTCCTCCCAGCCCTGGCAGAAGAGCTTGCCACCTCTTCCTTCCTGCAGGCAATACTTGGGAGTCTTTCTATGCTTAAATTAAGCAACACAGGTTAGTGCAAGCCTCCCATGCTCTCTCTCTGCTTCTGCTGGGCTGATGCTAGCTGAGCTTCGTGAGACATTGAGTCCTGAATTTCTCACTCCAGCACTGTGTGTATCTCTCAGGGCTATGGTTTCAGTCTGCCTGCAGACTCAGGCATGCACCCGCTTGCAATTAAATTTATCTTGTCAAGTTTCCCCTTGCAACTATAGCCGAGAGAAACTTGTATTTTGTTATGAACAGAAGTTTAAATAGTGATCTAACCTGAGCCAGTGCTTAAAGCAAGGGCTTGTAGTACCTGTGGTTTAACCAGCTGTGTAACATGCAGGCAGCAGCAAGTCCCACGGCTGCTAGTCCCATTTCCCCACTTATACCCTAATATAACAGTTTCACTATAATTGGACAGCAACAGAGAGGAATTCACATGACATTCCCCCTAAAGCACAATGAACAATAACATGCTACAGGCTTCACTGGACTGCAATTATGGATGAAGGAATTGAGCAATTCTATAAAAATAGTTATTTATCTTTTTTTTTCCCCCCCATTCTCATTAAATGAGCATTTTACCCTTTTCATATATTTGGGTTGAATCAGAAGTCCTCTACTGTGTTTCAATGTCTAAAATAATACAGTGCAAGCAAAGTACCAGTGTAAAATAATGAAATATTAATATCCTGTTTGGAAACTGTGTGATTTAATCAGCACTGCACTCATCCCTTGAGTTACATGCAAAGAATCTGGCAGCCCCAGATGAAATTGTTTCATTTTCTGGGTATATCCTGACTTCTTTTTTGGGGGACAGAAATTATACCCCATCAGTATCCATTGCTTTTGGCCATGGTCTGATGAGGTAGGTTAGCCTAACAGAGAAACTATTATGCTTTTCCTTCTGTTTGGCTGTTCCTTTGCTCTATGCTTTTCATAAACCTTCTTGGGCTCTCCAACTAGCTATATTCAGCTATTGCTTTATTTCTAGGGAAAAAAATAGTGTGTATTAGAGAAGAAACGGGAAATACTAATAAGAAGTCATTCCTCAAAGTCAAAAGAGGGGACTAAATTCAGGAACCCATGTGAGTGACCTTGTTTCGGCTGTACCCAGAACCAACCATCGCTCCATGGACTCAGGTTAGCTCACAGCCCTTTTAGTGACCCAATCTCTGATTTTAGTACCTCAATGAAGGGGCAGGAGTCCAACTGGAGTTAATTCCAGAGCCATCAGTTCCTACGGTTCAGAGTGGTGCCCACACACTTGTCTTCCCAAGCCCTCACAAGGGCTCTGATATGAGACATGGTTCCCGCTGCAGCTTCTGGCGACACGTTTTGCTGTCACACGACTGCACGTCCAAGCCCACTCTCATGACATAACCTGATACTGGACAGGGAAAAGCTCAAGGAAACTTAATTTGCATGTTAAAGATTCCTAATGGTAGGAGAAGCAAACTACAGATAACCCATTTTTGTATCCAAAATACCCACCAAATATTGCAGATTTCCTTGTCTTTGGGGGAAAAAAATAAAGGCTCATAAGGACTGAATGTGGCAGGTGCAAGGATATGAGGATGGTGGTGGCAAAGCAGTGGTTAAAACCAGAATTTTAAGTAATTCAAGTTTCAAGAGTTGGAGGACTTTTATATGTGTTTTAAATGTAAACTTACTTAGGAATTCCCATACTAATTTTTTATAGGTTGAATTATTTAGAAAACACTGTTTCCTCTCAAGGATTCTTCCCTTAGGTAATTGATTAATATTTATAACTCAGATTCCCTCTTAATGAAGATTTTTGCCTGGGAATAACAATTAAGAGTCTTTGTCAAAATCCCAAGCTGAAAATAACTGTCATTCAAATGTTATTGTTTTTGAGTATGTGTAAAATATTGCCTTCCAAGATCCAAGGAAAAATCTTTGTTGGCAAGTTGTTTGAAACAATGCCTAACTAAATGTGAAGGGGCTTGTCTTAACAGCATACCAATGAGGTGTAACTGGCAATCAGGTGTGACTTGTTTAACAAATTAACAATATGTTTCTCTAATAGGAAATTTGTTGCTCCATATTCAGCATTCAAGATTTGCAGCTACTTAAAAAATCTACAGAGACTTTCAACATAATTAAGGTTAAATTTACTTTGAAATTCATGACGGCCATATAAAAGCAAAGTAGCAATATTGTACATCTGGAAAATCACACTTTCATGAAATTCTTTAAGCCTTTTGTTAAGGGTAACTCATTTACACCTAAAAAATAAGTGAGAATTCATCAAACTATCAGTAAGAGCTGTATCTAATTCTGAGGCTTTTCTGTTAAAAAATCAGATGTCTTAACCTTATTCTTATTTGATTTGTAAATATTTCTGAAGACAAGAGGAATTTGAGGTTATACAGATAATCATAATTCATTCCGTGCTAAGCTACTGCTTTGTTCCTGTTTGCTAATTCCACAAATTATTGTGGCATTTATCAACTTGCTGTGAGTGGCCATTTCTGAACAAGTTTGGTCAGAGCATAAATTTCTACGTTTACTCAGCTCAGTAAACAGACGTCTCTCTCCCTCCATCCAAGCAACTGAGATGTGATGGCCTCCGTGTCAACAGGTTACCTGTTTCCATAGCCTGCATCTGCTCCGAAGTATCCCAGAGCTGCAGAAATATTTGATGAAGAACCATAGACTGGAAGAGCTTTTCATGGAGGCTTGTTACTTTACAAGTCCTGAAAAATGCTTTTGTTGTTCTTGCTACTGCTGTTGTTTTATCTCCAAACATCTGTATGTGATGCATAAATACACCTCTTCTCTTTTTAGCAAAGATGGGCATTATATGGTATACCTCTAAACATATTTTAAAAAAAAAACATATTCATAGAACTCACCCATAAAAGACCATCTTCAAACTCTGCTTTCCAAACCTACCAGCATTAGATTTCATTTTTTCTTACAAAAACAAGCAATCCAAATGGATGTAGATCTCTGAAAAAGCCACTTCTATTTCAACTGGTGCTATATTTTTTTGTTATAGATAGGCAATAAAGCTTATAAAAATTCTTTGAAAAATCCACATTTTGGAGAAAATGAATAATCGAAACTGAAAAGAAATCCCACTTCAGACAACACCATCATGATGGACCTTTGGAGAGAAGAGGATTTCTGATGAGATACTCTAAATGCACAGTCTACAGAATGGGAAAGACTTGTAAATGCATTTCTATTAGCGACTTTTAATTTTGTTAGTCTTTACATAGAAAATCACAGACTAGTAAAGGAATTCAACCCCTCCTCTGGGCTGTCTGGGCTTTTTTTTTTCTCTGATTACTTGTACCGCTAAATCTCCTAAGCAACGAGCCAGCTACAACTTCCCTTGAGAGAATATTCTCACCCTAAATTCATTTATTGTTAATAGTTTGAAATTTTTTTAGTAGATGTATACTAAATGTTCCTTTCCCTTGCTGAACAAAAACCCTCCCTTTCCTGCTTTTGTCCTCATTGGTTACCTGCAGATTCCTGCTATCCTTAGTATATTGATTCCCTCTTCCTTCCTTCCATAACTTCTCTCCTCAGTGCTCTTCAAATCTTTTCCAGCTCCTCAGCATCACTAGAGGGACCAGGTTCATCTCACCTATCTTAGAACAGCTGAAGCTTTAACAATCAGCTAAAACAAGACCCCTGTGTTAAAGGCAGTAAAAATTAGATGAGCTAATCCCAGCACAGGTGATCAGAAAGGATCACAACATCATCAGCATGGCAGCCTGCTTCCCTCTTTTAGTAATATTTAACATGATATGTTTAGTTTACTTTGAAGAATCCTGTATGTCACAGTGCACTTAATAACAGCCTTGGTTTATCTGGATGCTTTTTTTCAGAGGAGAGTGAAAGATCATATAATTACCTCATTGGCTCAGAATCAAACATTTGCAGGAAAAAAAATTAGAATTGTAGGAAGTGTGGCCAATTTTTAGCTTTTCAACAAAAACAGAGAAATTAATATTTATCAGATATTTCACTAAGAGTCACAAGAGTTTTCTGTTAAACTCAACAAAGGTTGAAGAGTTCTTAGTATTTTCATTATTATATGAATATATCATAAAATGCATGCAACATAGTGCACGTTTTACTTTCTTTTTAGTCAGCTTTCTTCAATTTGAGATGTTACATTTTTTCAAAGCCTAATTCCGTGATGGTGAAAGCAACATGGACTGAAACCAAAACATTTATGTCTTACCATAAAGCCAAAGACAATGTACCACATTCTCCTGTTTCTGATTCCAGCAGTGAGTGATGAAAGTTTACAGGGGCACAGCATAGCAGAATGTCTAGCAGTGTAAACAAAAAGGTAATAGTTAGGCACATTCCTATTGTTAAAGAATATTATTGTATTTAATCCACACATACAGAGAACAAATCTGAAACCACTTGAAATATTTTTTAAAAGAAAAGAGAAGCTGTCATGAGGATTCATTTTCACAGAAAAAAAAAAAAATTTATTATAAATCATATGAAATATCCTAAGCAAAGCCAGTCAGTGCAGGTTCTTTTGATATAGAAAAGACAAAGGCTTATTCTAACCCAATGAACATCTATCAGAGTTGAAATCATATCATAAGTTATTAAATCCTACTGCTCCTGCTAAGTGTGAGAAGTCTTCTAATTGCATTATTCTACTGATGTTATTAATTTTTATGAACTTAAGACCAAGTTTGGCTTTCAGGTATATTCAGGTAACTCCAATGACATCTGGGAGAGCTCTACAAATATAAGACAAGATTTTAGTCTGATCACTGATTTCTGACCATGTTGCCATATGTCTCTCTTGAAAACTCACTCACAGTGGAGGTTAGGCAAGTCCATACAGAGACACATAGATTTGTACATAAATAAGTTTCTTAGAACTCATGAGTGTGTCAGACCCACACAAACAAGATGTTCTGGAGCTTTTGGGCTGAAGAGGTCCAAATTCAGAAGATACTGAGTGTCCTGCTCGTCCACTGCAATGATCTCCCATCAGTCCCAGAGGTGGCCCCATCAGTTGGCAAGAACTGAGCACCCTCTGCCCACCGAGGCAGATGTGAGATGGTGATTCTCAGACAACTGTGAAAACTAAAAACCAGAAAGCACCTTTTTGGTCATTCACTACACCTCAATAGCACTACTCAAATGCCAGGGGAAACATCTGTCACAATACATTCAATACATTTAACCTATAAAAGTGAAACAAACTCAGATATACTTTATATTCTTTAGAATCATAGTTCTCTGCATAGATATATAGTTTTTTGTTTTTCAAGCCTTGATCCCCAAAGACTTGATCTAGACTCTAGACTTACCTTGTCTTGGCAGATATATACTGACAAAGTTTTGTGTAATTTTTTGCCTTGTGATTTTTAAGGCCAATGCCATATAATCAACGAGATACAAATGCCATACATACTCAAGGAGGAAGATGTGCACATGTCTTTGTGTGCATATATTCAAATGTATGCACGTCTGTGCGTATCTACACAAGTATATGTATGTATAATGTAATCACAATATAATAAAAAATTTAGTTTAAAAAATAAAAAAGGTTTTAATAAAGAGTTTTGTACTCTCTAGACTCCCTTTATAGTTCCTCTCTATGTATTTGTGTGAATAGGAGAATAAAGCGCAGCTACTGTATTTACTCTGGAGGTTTCATTATGCAAAGTAAAAATCTAAATTAATAAAAATGTTTTGCAAAACATGCCAGAGGTCATCCCCAAGTAGCCAGTGTTGAGGATGCAATGCCAGATTAATGCTCGGGCCAAATAAATCAATTCTGCAACATTGTCAAAGATTTCTGATGTCATATATTAATCAGTCATTACACATTTCAGATGGAAAACAGTTCTCTCCAGAAATACTGCTTATGGGAAATCCCATAGGAAGTCATATGGCAAGTCAACAGGCTCATAGAGGCCTCATGAATGCCTGGGTACGTTAGCAAAACGTATTACACTGTAAAATCTGAACTACCTAGCACCATAAGAGGGAAAAGTTTGTTTGAAGAAGGTGTCTGCCCACTGATCACTGCAATTCTCTCTGTCGTGACTGTGATATTGCCTGGGTTTTATGGTTCCTTTTCAGCCCACTGCGTTTACACTGCTCTGCTTTTAAAAATCCAAAGACCGATTTGACATAGAAAAGACAGAGGAGCCTGAAAACTCAACTGACCATTTCTGTCTTCATCACAGCACGGAGTGTGTCGACTGAGAAATGCAGAGCATGCTGGTAGAAGGCAAGATGTTAGTAATGAGCCAAATGAATCCCTGGTGTGACTTCACTCACTTCATTAGAGTTATCCCCAGGATAAGTTTGTCCCGGCGTACTGAAGGCTCTAAAAGTTTTGGGCTGAAGAGAATAGCAGTACATGGGAAAATGGCAATCCTTCCCCGAATATTTAAACTGGATTGCTAAACCAGTGAATCTGACTCCAAATTATGTTTGCAGCTTGTTTTTGATATAGTCTCTTGAATCACTTTTACAGTTCCAGAAAGTGTTGCATGATCCAGCCAGCAACACGGTGCATTAATAAGCAATGAGCTATGCAGTCCTGTCAAAACAAGCTCATTAGTAAGTTGGCTGCTGGCTTTTTGCAACCACTAGCTAAACTTTGGCAATATAAACAGGGGCACCTACAGGGAGGTCCCACAAGCTGTCTGTACTTTAAAAGATTTAAGGACTTATTTTTAAACTTATAAATAGAACCCAGCATCAATTTTCAGCAGTGCAAGTACAAAATAATTGTCCAAAAAGCCTCACAAAAGCTTTATTGCAATGATTAGGTAGAAAGTTTCTTCTCATGTGATAAAAAAAAAAAAAGAATATCCCGTAATATAAAACAAAAATGATGCTTCCTGATATATTGTTAGGCTCATAAAACCTGACTATATTTTTTCAGGACTGTAAACAAAGTAAGGCACTTTGATGCTCTGATGATTGGATGGAAGTTAGAGGGCCACACAAGTTCATAATATATATGAAGAGCATAGTACATTAAAAGTCCCTCTGTACGAATAGCTCACTGATCACTTCTCCAGTGTCTCAACCAAGCTCATCCGTGACAATTGAAGGGTACCGTGCCTAGCATTTCTTTGCAAGACTGCAAGGATGCACCCAGACTACCCTGGGCAAACACTAGTACATCCCATCAGACACTTCAGGTAACAAAGAGAAGTGCTAAAAATGACTAAAACATTTGAGTCTAAAGAAATACTTCCCATGGCAGAAGTGCTGAATGGATTTATTTGTCCTTGTATTCCGATTCCAGCAACGAGTACTGAAAGTTTACAGGGGGCATAGCATAGCAGAATATCTAGCAGTATAAGCAAAAAGGTAATACTTAGGCACATATATATATTTATATGCATATATATATGTATATTTTTAAAATCCCTTTATGTTAGATAAAAGTAGTTAAATTTTATCTATTTCTCACCAGCCTTGGAATTTCAGAGGCTGTATTTATCCCACTCAGAAGCAGCATCCACCCACTGATACCACCTTCCCACCATCTGCGGCTAAGGGTATACTGTTTCTTCATCACCAATGAACAGCAGTAACCTGGGTGGCTTTTGAAACTGCCTTCTTGTCCAGGAGGCAGGTGAGCATTTTTCTGGCCTGCCCAGCTGCAGCCTTTGCCACCTGAAAGCTCCAGTGCCGGTGCTCCAGCTACAACCCATCTGGAAAGAAGAGCTCTTTCACAACACCACCTCCACTGGCCTTGTCAGGGGGACGTGGTATCTGTGCTCTGTAAGCAGACATGGCTTTTCTGAATGAATTACCTTTAACCTGTGAAGCTCTAATTAGTTTGTTACCTGCCTGCTGTGGAAATCGCCCCTCTCCACAAAAGAAACACTGCCTCAGCCTCACTGCTTCCATTATATATGTGAGAATGCAACATTTTTAATATGTGGACACCAGACATACCTGTCTGCCATAAGAACACGTTGGTGTCGGTAATTAATAGATTGGAGTTCATCGTCTTTTCCCCGGGCCCTTTTCCAAACTATGCTTCTGCAGAAGCAGGTCCACGTAAGGACCGCTGGGGCAAGAAGAACGGGTGAAAATCAGCACCGGCAGAGGTGGGACGCTGTCTGTATATCTAAATGCATTCTATAGGTTGGCGTCTACTTCCTAGGACAGTTAGCTGTAGAAAAAGGAGCTGGACCCTTTCATTTTCACTGAAGTAATCAGGTTCAGAAGTAGCAATACTCACTTTAAAACCAGAAATTAAAAGCACTCTTTTGAGAAAGACAGTGACTATTAATACTACTCTGTAACTGCAGTCCTTGCTGTAATACTGTGATGCCAGCAGTTTTTATCCAATGGCCAAACTGTGTAAATGTATATATATTTTTTCAATGGCTAGTAGTATAAAACCTTGTATTTTGTTCTATTATGTAAACTTTCCCATTCAGGTGACAGGCAATTTATTGCAGCACTTCAATGGATTGTAATGGTTGTAGTAACTGTGCAGTTAAGTGCTGTTTTTAAAAAGTAGAACTGGCAAAATATTTAATGAAGCATTTGGCTTTCTGTGCGACGAGATGAGAGCACCCTGTTGTATGCCAAATCAATCTGATTTTGCACAATATATCCATTCAAGCAGCAATTCTGGAGGCTGGAGAGCCAGAGGAGCTGAGAGACTAGATTTTCTAGGCTGTAGAGAAAATACTACTTCCAGATGTAATTTCCAAGTACTGAGAAGTGCCATTTACTCTGGGAGACACGGATTTGCAGCATGATTTAGACAAATTCTGTGGAAGCTCTTCAATCTTTGCTGAAAGTCGGCAAGAATTTTCTTCAATGTTACTGCTGCTACTACGGGTTTAACACTGTAATACCAATATTTAACACTTCTAATTCCCTAGAAAATGTATATACTGCAATCATACTCTACATGGTGAGACACAGATTGGGTAGCTGCTGAGAATGAGCAGCTAGTTCCACATTAGATGTCCAAGAGTAATGCAAAGATTTTTATTATCTTTTTTTTTTTTTTTAATTGGAGGTGGGCATGTTTTGTTGTTGTTTAATGCTTCTTTTTGGCCAATTTCCACTTCATGTTCAATTTCAAGGCAATTCATTTCCATGCATTTCAAGAGTACAGAACTTGACAGGGGCAATCTTTCATCTAGTGTCACTAAGGAAAATATTACAATTATCACTTCATCCAGACACCAAAAATCCTCTGTAAATTTCTTCCATAAATAGCTGTAAGAAAGAGTACAGCACCATTAAACTCTTAGCACATACCATTCTACTGAAGTAAGAGCTGATCCCAGTGGGTCCTGGATCCCACTATTATGTCAGATTTCTGGCCCTGAAAAATCAGTTCAGGGCAGCCTTTCTTCAAGTTTCTTTATAACCAGACTTCACTGCGCATTGTAGATGTGCCTGGAAAACACTTGCAGAGCTCTCAAAATCTGCTCTGCTGAGTGGAAAAGAAAAGCAGTGAGAAAGCAGTTGAGCTCTGACATTGCCATGCTCTCATTCTGAGAATGGAGCAATAAACCATCGGTTTTAGAGGCACCACTGTTGTCACCCGCGATGTTACCAGTGCTTTTATCGCCCTCAGAAGTCTCTCTTTGGACAAAAAAATTATTAAATGATGTCATGGGATTGATATTTTTAGATGGTGTCTCAGCCCCTTCTGTAACGCTGGAAAATCTTTGCCGATACCAACACGCAAACTGGAAACATTCAGAGACTGAAGGCTAAGAGGAACAAACTGCCACAGCTTGGAATGAAAAGTTGTCCTCTGCTGCCGATGGAGCAAGCAGCGCCGTGCCCTCTGGCAGGCGAGCACTGGGCAGGCCAGGCAGGGGACAGCACGGCAATCTGGAAGAATTAGTATGGAAATTTCGAAACCCTTTCTAGATGGTGCCCGTGGAACACGGTGCTGTGGAAAGGGCCACATGTGACAACGGCAGCCACCGAGGCAGCGATGAGGTGAGTGGGCAGTGCAACGTCCTCGTGTGCCACAGGCACAAATGCCAGGGGGAACAAAGCTCTTGGCACAGGAGGAAATCCAGACAGCTCCCTCCCCACAAGCAGAACTGACTCGTAGGTATGCTCCTATCAGCAGACCATGCTGCTAACCCAATGCGTTTTTTTTAAAAAAAGAATATCAGTAAGATTATAAAAAGTGGCAAAACCAGTTTGAGGCCACCCAGAGTTGAAGTTATATGACCACTCTCCAAGGAGTTTTCAAGCCAGACAACTGTTGCGATGAGCATTAATTAATAAGTTGCCTCTTAGCTTCAGAGCATCAGGGGAACATGGTCAAGAAGGCCAAGTAGAGATTACAGAGCCACTCTGCCACTGCAGCAGCAGCAGCAGCGCCGGGAGCAAGAGGGACCCTGTGTTTCGGCTGGGGTGTGACTGGGGCTGTGGCTGCGGCAAGGCTGAGCAAACTCCCAGGCCCCTTTAAGCAAACAAACAAAGCAAAACAAGATTTGCTTAGT
>KZ508451.1:6225-18393 GCA_002844005.1 Limosa lapponica baueri | reverse complement strand
GGATGCTCCATCCTGCCGGTCTGCCCCGGGGACATACCCCCATGGGCATCCAGGAACATCCTCTGCATGGGGACAGAGCAGGGCTCTCCAGAGCAGATCAGTGTCCTGGGTCCCCTCCACAATTAAAGACGACCCACACAGGGGTCCAGTCACAGCCTAGTAATGTTCTGGGAAGCAATACAGGGGAAGAGGAGAGAGATCTAAACCCAGGATGATGTTGGCAGGTGAACAAACGGGTCTGCTCTTTTCCAGAAATTAAAATATTAACCTGGAAATGAGGTGGCTTCCTGAGGTCTTGGAGCAACTTCATAGCAATGCTCTGGGTGCCCTCTTCACTTGGGGTGTCTCGTCTATGAGGGGAACACACATACGGTCCTGGCTCCTCTCCACACCACTGGTCCCGCAGCAGCTCTGGAGAGGATGTGTTTGTGGGATGTCCCAACCTCTGGCAGAGCTGCTGGTGAAACACACTTCCAGCTTGAAAAGCTGCTGTAAACTTTGGGACCCGGGAGGCCAAGCTGCTTTTTTTCACTTGTTTGCAGGGGGTCAACCTGTATGTGAAGAACCTGGATGATGGGATAGACGATGAGAGGCTGAGGAAGGAGTTCTCTCCCTATGGCACCATCACCAGTGCCAAGGTGAGGTACCAGGGCTGTCGCTGGGGCTCCTGGGGTCAGCCCTTGGAAATGGATCAGGATTATCATCCTGTTGAGTTATGGTTCCCTGCTGATGGCTTTGTATTTCAAGCCAAGTCTGAAGGACGTGCCACTTGTCCCCCACGCTGTCCTGAGGAGCTTATTGATTCAGCAAATATTTTGTAGCCCCTTACCCCAGCCCTGGTGAGGTCCAGGGTATGGGACCTTAAAGCCACATCATTCCGAATATTGCACAGCTACTCTGTGATTTGGGACCAATGTGACACTGATACAAATGGAAATGACCCAAAAGCCACCTCTCTCTGGGGAGAGCGGGGTCTGCCTGGCTGACAGGCTGGTGTTTTGCCTTTTGGAAAAAAAAAAAAAAACAAACATGAGAATTGTCAGTCCTGCCACCAGAGCTGGTGTCAAGCTTCTCTTTCAGGCTGTGCGTACAGGTGCAGAGGGATGGTCTGGCTTTAAGGTCAGATACCTGTAACCTGCCAGCTGCTGGGGACAGATGCTACCTGGCCCTCAAGCAGGGCATGGTGTCCCACTGGTCCCCAGCCCTTGCTGGCTCCTGTGGCATTAAGCATCAGAGCATTGCTGGCCTGTGGGGATGGGGCACAGACCCCTGGAAGATCACAGGTCTTGGGTTTGCCCAGACTCTGCCATCTTCATTTCCCAAACCTACTGGTTTTGTGCGAGCAAATCCTCCCCTTCCCTGGAGAAACCTCTCCGTGGAGCCCCATGGGCACATCCCCATCCGTCCCACCCTGGCTGTGGGGGCTGCAGTGGGGTGCCTGTGGGTCCCACACGCTCCCCCCCTGCCGTGCTGTGCTTCGCGGGTGATGCGGCGATCTGTGGACTTAGCTGTCTTGTTCTAATCCAATTTTAGGTGATGACAGAGGGTGGCCACAGCAAAGGGTTTGGGTTTGTATGTTTTTCCTCCCCAGAAGAGGCTACCAAGGCCGTGACGGAAATGAACGGGCGGATCGTCAGCACCAAGCCTCTCTACGTCGCGCTCGCTCAAAGGAAAGAGGAGCGGAAAGCAATCCTCACCAACCAGTACATGCAGAGATTAGCCACCATGAGGGCCCTGCCTGGCCCTCTCCTGGGCTCCTTCCAGCCCCCCCCGGGGTACTTCCTACCCCCCATCCCCCAGGTGAGTCCCCATTCCCGAATGGCGGCCTCTCACGGGGACCCCGGTTTGCCCTGGGCTGGAGGAAGGGGGTGGCAGTGGGGCAGAGGACCTCATGTATCTCCAGTTGGTGTGGGACCAGTGCCAGGCTTCCGCATAAGCGGCAGGGCTTGCCAAAACGCTGGTGGGGTACAGGTATTCCAGGCAATGGGCTGGGGGTTTAGTAGCCACCAACTGCTCCTCAGAGGAGGGAACCAAGGAGGAGTTTGGTGGGAGGGTGTGAGCATGGAGGAGTTGTCCCCTGATGAAAGGAGGGGAGAGAGAAGGGTTACAGAGGTGCAAGAGCTGGTGGGGAGGAGATCAGTGGAGCTGCTGGAGGACACGCAGGCAGCAGGACTGGGGGTTTATCTTTAAAGCCCTCTGGCACACTACAGAGCGTGGTTTTGGCTCACCTGGCTCTGCACAGCAGCCACTGAGATGCTCTGTGTTAGACCTGGCTCAGCTCAGCTCCCAAGTCACCTTGGATAATGTGTTCTCCTTTCCTAGCCACAAACCAGAGCTACCTTCTACAGCCCCAGCCCAGTTGTCCCAGTCCGTCCTGCCACTCGCTGGAGTGCGCAGCCCTCCCGGCCTCCCCGTGAGTCCTCCTGCCTCCCCCTGGGGGCTCTTGGTGAGAGCTGGACTTGGTTAGGGACTGAGGGTCTCTAAAAGGAGCACGAAGTGTGTAACTACGGGCGGGGGGCATCACCTGGAGAAGCATGTGGGGGTTTGGTGCAGGGGTCACGGTGATGGGCACTGGCAGATGAGCCGTTGGGGTTGACCCCAGAGGTGAGGTGCTCCTGAGCTTTCGCCAGCTGTGTTCACTACCCCACACACATCTCCTTCCATACCTTGGCTACCAAGAAGCTTTATTCATTGTGTTCCATCTCCACAGCAGCGTATCCTGCCGCTACCCCCATCCTGAGGGCTGCCGCGCCGCCCCGGCGCCTGCTGTCCAACATCAGCACCATGAGACAGGCCTCCACCCAGGTGCCCCGTGTGCCCCCCCAGGCACAGAGAGTGGGTGAGTGGGGGAAGGACCCAGCTGGGACATCGCTGTGGTGGCTGGGTGTTGGCAAGGGTGCTTGCTGCATGCTTGGGTCTGCGTCTGAAGATGGATCGGTTTGTGGAATTATACTCATGGAGGAGTCTGGATGGTGCCCTCGGGTGTGATGGGACTGGAGCAGTGTCTGTACTAAATAAGTGTGTAACTTTTGGGAAAGGTTGTGGTCTTTCAGATAACGGGACAGGTCTCTGATATGCAGATTGGTCTTGTTGGCTGCTGCTCCTTGAATATGTTCATTAAAGATGATGATGATGCAGCCACAGCACCCTAGGCTTAGTGCTCAGACCAAGTTGGAGGTTGGGGAAGGACCTCTTGGGCAGAAGCTGAGGTTCTTACAGGCTCTGGCAGAACCACTGCCGAGGCCAAGCCTCTAGTAAAACACGCTCATGTTAGAGGTGTTTGGAGTCCAAGATCCAGACCTCGCTGGCATCCACAGTGCCTAGCTGTGCTGGAGCTGTCCCTGTGTCCTGGGGTGTCCCCTCTGCCTTCCCAGCACAACACAGCCATGCTCCTGCAGGGCTGGTGGGGTGGTGACCGAGCTACTGTCCTGCATGTGGTATCTAGAGAATTTCTCCTCCCAAGAGTGCTTCAACCCTATGTCTGTCCCATCACGCCTTTCGTGTGAGTGGGGAAGACGAGGATGCTTGGCAGGATTTGCAGCATAGTCCCCTCTGCGGCTCCTCCATGGATCGCCTTTGAGGAGCGGCAGAAGTAACCCAGGGTGGAAGTTGTCCACCTGGTGAGTGGGTGAAGTTCTGAGGTCCTCCAAAATGTGGGACAGTCTGGTGGGCCAGTGTCTATCTACAACCCTCATGGCTTCATGTGGTTTAGCCCAAGGTGGTCTTTGGTGTTGAGTGTCTTGTCCCTGAAATGACCAGGGGGACCAGGAGGGCTGTCTTTGGTTCATCCCTTCTACTCTTGCCCTTGACCTGTCCTTCCTCTGCCCCTACCTCCCTGCAGAAGAGGGGCCGGGATGGGCTGGAGGCACTTGCCGTGCCCTGCCCGTCCTGGGGAAGCTGCCTTTGGCCTGGGGGCTGCTTTGAGCCCATGGGGGGATTTTTCAGGCTCTCTGGTGGACCACGCTGCCCTTCTCACTCCAGCCTCCCCAGTGCAGGTCTGTGTTTAAGGGGCTTCTCCTTAGAAATGTTCCTGTCCCCATTGCAGCCAACATTGGGACGCAGACGGTCAGCGCTCGGGTGCCCTCCTCGCCCACCCTGCCGCGGGGTGCCCCGCAGTATAAGTACTCCTCGGCTGTCAGGAACGTCCAGCCCATGGGGCACATGCCACCGGTGGTGGCTCCACAGGTAAACAGCACTCTTTGGTCTTTGGTGTGGCCACCACACCATGCATAAGTCCAGGTCCCGCTCTGGGTTGGTGTGGCTGATGGCCCCAGGCAGCCCCATGGCTGTGTTTGACTGGGGCTATGGGGACCTTTCCCAGGGGTTGCTGTGCCAACTGGGGTTAGGAATCCAGTAGCCACGCATCTGCGATGTCTGTCTCCGGCTTTCTTGGAAGCCAGCGTTTGGTTACAAGCAGGCAATGCTGGGGTCTGCATCAGCATCTCAGAAGGGTGAGATGCCCCACTGGGTTTGGAGACCAGCACTGTTTCTGTAAGCCAGGCAGCTCATGCATCGCTTCCAGCACTTCTGATTGCTGCTCTTCTCTGTGTTTGCTTGTCTTCTCCAGGTGGCAGAACCTGCTGTGCACATCCAGGGCCAGGAGCCGCTGACGGCATCCATGCTTGCAGCAGCCCCTCCTCAGGAGCAGAAGCAAATGATAGGTGGGTGTCAGGGCTGCTCTGCTGGAGCAAGTCCAGCTGTGGGGCTGTACCTGCATGCCAGGACACACAGACTTGTAGGCACCAGGGAAAATTTAGCTGCTAGGAGAAGCTGTAAGCCATCGTGGGATTGCTCTGATATTATGCTGCTTTAACAAAAAAATAATCTGGGCTGTGTTGGAAGGGTATGGAAGCAGCAGAACCAGTCCCTGCCTACGTTAGCTGCCAGGCAGTTAGCTTGCCTGGTGAAGCTCTGCAGGAGAGGCAGCTCCATCCTACCAGGGCATTGGTGATTCCCCTGAACTCTGAGCCATCCTACATCGCTGTTCTTGGGTGTTTGGTGGCCAAAGGGGATAGGGTCAGCCCAAGATGGGGCTGGGAGCAGAGCAATTTGGAGAAGGAAGAGGGAGGCATATGCCCAGGCCCAAGGCACCCTGGCTAAACTGTGGTGGGAATCTGTCAGTGAAATAAGCTGTGTGCTGGAGGATGGGATGGAAGGAGGAGGAGGGAGGGTGGTTAGCGTTGTCCCTGGCCAGTCAAAGGTGGCTTTTCTCCTCCATGCTGCTTTCTTTGTATGGCTTTCCTTCCTGATAGGTATACCCCATAGGTAGGGCTAATTGTCGCAGTTGTATGGGACTGGGATCGTTTTGCCTGCAAATGCTATTGCTGTGATGTGCTGGAGTAGGTTTCCTTGTGAGCAGTGCTTTTTCCACCACCGTCACCACCCTTGTGTCCCTCCTCGGTTGGGAGGGCAGGAGGGCTTGCACTGGGTTTGAAATGTGGGGGGTCTGACATAGTTCCGATGTCCTCCCTGGGGTTTGGAGCAGGTGAGCGTCTCTACCCTCTGATCCACGCGTTGCATCCCTCGCTGGCCGGCAAGATCACTGGGATGCTGCTGGAGATAGACAACTCCGAGCTGCTGCTGCTCCTGGAGTCCCCTGACTCCCTGCGCTCCAAGGTAGGAGGCACTCGATGCCCAAACAAATTGCATCCCAAAGGGCTAATGACCCGCGCTCCAAGGGAAGGTGACCATGGCCCAGAAGATGGGCCAAGGACATTGATAGCCATGGGAAGAGCAAGTAGATTATTTTTTTTTTAAGTGAAAAAATGTGCAGAAAGGGCCTTGGGTTGATGGCATCTCACCCAGTGCCTGAAGGTCTGCCCACCTTCGGCAAAAGGAGAAGCCCAGAGCAGCTCCCCAAAAGTAGGGGCCAAGCTCCAAGGGTGGTTTGGAGGTGGCTGGGTTTGAGAGGGGAAACGCAGGGTGGGTGTTGCTCCCTGGAAGGAGATAGGGAGATTATTTTTTTTTTTTTCTGAGAATAGAAGCCAGATAAACACTGCCTCTCTGCAGCATTTCTTCAGCTTCCTCCTGAATCCTGGGGAATATTTAGCTTTGGTTCCCATCAAAACAAATTTTTGCAGTGAATTGACTGCATCTCCTTGTTGCTCCTCAGGGACAGGATTCACTTTCACCCTTTCACTGATGTTTTTTTTTTTTTTTTTGAAGGAGCCTGGGCTCTGCTGGGTGATGTTAGGCAGCTCCACATATGGAGAAGTCTGATTTCTCTCTGGGAAGTTCTGACTCCTGTAGAAAAGGAGACATGCCCCAGCATTTCCCTAGGGAAGAGCCAGAAGAGGTCTTTGGGCTGATCAGCCTCTTGCAGAAGAAGCAGATTTGGATTTCATAATTATTATTAAGTCCCTTACCTCTTGGAAGTGGGTCTGTGTGGAGACGGGGACCTGGGACATTGCATCACTTGTGCAGTGCTCTCCTACGTTGCAGCAACTCAACTTCTCCCCCCTCTTGTGCTCTCTGTCCTAAGATCGAGGAAGCGGTTGCTGTTCTCCAAGCACACCAGGCTACCGAGACCTCGCACAAGAGCAGCGCCGCCGCCTTCCTGCAGTGACTCCGGGTAGGTGCGGGTGTCGGGGTGCGCGTGGTGGGCTCAGGGTCTCTGACTCTCAAACTGGGGGTTGGGTTTCTTGTCCTGGCCAAGTATGGCTTGATGAGCAATGTAAGTATCTCAGAGTGCAATATTCCACTTCTTAAATCTCATCCTCCGTTTCCCAGATTTAATTGTGCTGCAGAGATGTAGTTCTGTGTGGGTTTTTTTTTCTATGTTCACAAAGGCAATGACTGTGCTACCAGAAGGGAAGATAGGGAAGGACTGTGCTTTTCTGTAGGTCTAGTGGGGACTGGCACGATCTTTCCTGGGGTCTCCCAGTGGTTTTTTCAGAACTGTGTCAGTAGATGCCCTATAAAATGTTGGTGATCCTGTGTGGGCTTGAGCAGGAGGGCCGGCCCCGCTGCTGGGGGGGGGACAGACCCACTAACAAGCAATTCAGACTCTCACATACCCCTTTGAAGATAACATTTTCTTGACTTGTGGTCTCAAGGAAACTGTGTTAATCCAAGTTCAGATGAATTCTTGTCTGGATGAGGTTGTTCTTTCGCAGCTGAATAATGTGTTATGTGGGTTCTTTGGGTTTGGTTTTTTTTGTAGACCTCGGGACTGAGAGTGAGCCCTGTGAACATTGCCTTTGAAGAACAGCAGCAGCAACCCCACCGTGCTTCTGGAATAGTGCCCGTACAGTGACCCTGGTTTGTCTTTGATGCCCCTTGCTATTTTTTCTTGTGTATTGTAAACCTTGCAGAATTGCTTCCTCCTGCACCTGTAGAAGAAAAAAAATCCCCATGTTAATTCTCTTCTTGCTACTGGAAGGATCTTGTGAAATGTAGTGTGGAACCCAGCCTGGTTCAGTTGCCCAGGAAATGACAAGTGCTGATGAATCATCACTTTTAGTGAATTTATTGGGTTCTGTAGTTTTATTTGTTCCTGTAGCTCACACTAATAAAAAGCTGATGCTTCCACCCCCAAAGCATGGGTTGGTTCCCTTTGCAGAAAGGCAGCAAATACGTTTCCTCTGTTTCATGCAGGTTGGAGGGATGGACCCAGGTTGGAGGGATGGACCCAGGTTGGAGGGATGGACCCAGGTTGGGCTGCTGTAATTAGCGTTTGAAGCTTGTGATGCTGGTGAGGCAGCAGTCCCAAGAGCTGACAGGAAGGGACATACAGAATTAAATCAACAAATTGCCATCCCACAGGCTCTCCTGATCCTTTCTGACTCTCTAGGCGGATGGCTTTAAGCAAATTTCACACCATTTACTTGGATTCTATCCTTTCCAGCTAGCCATTTTTAAATTCCTTTTTAAAAGTCATCATCTTCCTGTGGTTCTCCTTTTGTAACGGACCATGTGCGCCTACAGGAGTACTGGCACCGAGTGTCTTCTGCTGATCACTATGCTCTGTGTGTCTGTGATGTGTGAGACACAGCTTTTGAGATATTATGGATGGAGCAGCTGTAAATCAAAAGCTGCTTTTCCAATGTGTGTTCCAGGGGTTTCAAGCAGCCACTGATGGGTCTGAAAACATTCATAACCACAGTGCATCCCACTGGGACACTCCCTGCTCGCAGGAGTAGCTGGGACCCATTATTTCTGTGTTCTGCTCCCTGGGCCTCTCCCAGAGCACGTTGCTATCATCATCCTGGCCTTGATGTTCTGCTCTTCCTCTTTAGGAAAGGAATTTCAGTCCCTAGAGGCTCTTTGGGACTGGCGAAGTATTGACCTTACTTGACTGCTTCCTTGGGCTGGCAGGAGCACACCTGCATCAGCACCACCTACCTTCTCTCTGTCCAACCTGTGTGCTGCCGGCTCGTCCTTCCTTCGTGCTGTATCATGCTCTTGCTCCAGCTCGCTGCTGAGTCACCCCTCCTACCTCTTGTTTGCCTGCCAGCATTTTAACAGAATCGCTTACACATTTGCTCCTGCGTGGTGTCTGTTCTGCTCTGCTGGGGCTCTTCATCATTCCTTTTCCTTGCCTTTTTTTTGGCCACTTTTTCCTCTGATCTCCTTAAATATTTCTTTTCCTCATAGTGGATGCCTCAGCTGTGCACTACCTAGATATCTCCTTCTCAGTGAGACACTTATAAAGGACTTTAACCCACTTAAAAAATTAAATGAAGGTCCTGTGTATTATTTCTCCCAAAGTGTAACTGGCTGGAAGCTTTTATGCTTTGTTTCTAGAGGAAAAAAAAATGTGTGTTTGCATGAGTGTAATGCATATAAAGAGCTGGAATAGAACTGTACGGGTAAACTTTCATTCGGCTGTTGGCTGGCTTGTCTGCAACCTTTATTCAGGTTGCAAATTCAAGGCAAGTTGGCTTGCAAGACAGGCAAGTTCAGCTGTGTCTGTGACACCACCTGCAATGCCAGATGTCCTGGCTTGAGAAGACAGCTGTAAAGCTACAGGGAATTCAGAGTGGGGCCAAGGAACGCAGGGACATCAGCAAAGCCCAAGAAAGGACGTGAATGAAGACCAAGGTCTTTAAAAATTTTTTTACTAGAAAAGGTGAGGTTGGAGCTGCATCCCCATGTACGCTGGAGGATACTGGAAAGCTTTCAGAGCAGCTCCCTGGCTGAACTCCTCAGGGCAGCCTGAGGCTTTAGGGAACTGAGGCAGGAGCAGCAATGCAAGTGTGTCTGGAGTCTCCAGTCTGGAATAGTTGCTGTGGCTTTTGAAAGGGGTGTGTGAAGCTGTGCCTCTGACAAGCGCTCCCCGCCTGCCCGTGGGGACAGCACTGCCTGTGTATGCCTGGGAAGTGTCCTGCAGGGACAGCAGCAGGGGAGGTGGGAGCTGAGGTGGCCCTTGGCTTGGGTTAGTGTGTCTTGTTGCTACGCTTGATCTTTGCCTACCTGGTGGTATATTGCTGGGGAAAGTCTCAGAGATAAGGTACAAAACTGCACTGGGAGGGGAAGGAGATGGTGAATGCTGCTGCTTAGAGGTGTTGTAATGAACTGTGTTTGAGCAGGGCAGGTATCTGCCTCTCCAGATAACAGCAAGTCTCTTCAAAGGATTCCTCTTAACTCAGTGAAGCCAGTCTCCCTCCTGTATCCTGTGACCTTCCTCTGCTTATCTGTGTACTGTGCTTCCCCCCCTGAAATCCATCCTACTCACTCGCCAGGAGCTGGGGCAGTGCTGCCTGCGGGGTCAATGGAGCTGATGCCTTAGAAGTGGGAGTGGAGCAATTCGTGCCCCTCAGGGATGAGCTGTTTCAAGTCCTGGTTCGTTGCGGCTGATGAAGTACAGCCTTGGGACCTACAAAAAGCTACTTAATGTCAGGTGAAGGCAAGAAGCCTTTGTCTTTAATGGCATTAGAGGGATTGCCTTCTAAATTCAGGGATTGCCTGAAACACCAACTGCTGGGAGAAGTCTGGGAAACAGAGATGTGTGAACCCTGGCTTATGGGCCAGCTTCTGTCTCCTGGCCTGTATGGGGGTCTAGGTTTGTCCAGCATCTTGATTTACTAGTTAAAGCACTCTACCCATGCACAGTGTGCCAAGCTCAGCCATGGTTACAGACCCTGATCTATTGTCACCAGCTGAAGGATGGCTTCCAAAGCAAGGGATTGTACAGCAGTGCTTGAAGCCCTCTGACAAAAAGGGGGGACAGCATGAAGTAAAGTGGTTAAAGTGTTCCAATTCCCCTATATACCGTCCATCACAGAAAAAACACAGCTCTAAAGTGAAAATAAACATGGCTTTAATGAGAACTGGTTTTAACAGTTCATAGCATAACTCCAAATGTCTCTTTATCTACCGTTTTAAGTCAGTGCCACCAATACCAGTAAGGAGAAGATCAGAAAGTATAAACATGCATTGAAGTAATAAGCCAGACCTCAGCCGGGATGTTACTGCCTATCTTCCACCCTGCAACACCCCGTAGCAACTGTTCCAAAAGGCACAGAGGAGCTAAAGTGTTTTTTTTTTTTTTAAAAAAAAAAACAACACAAAAAACAACACACAAAAAAACAACTGTAAAATTCCCAAGCACCCAGAATCTCAAAGAAGTAGTGCACAGTGTGACAAGGCAGGCTCAACTTGCTGCTGTTTTCTTAAATGTGCAGAATAATTAAAAATAAAAGAAAGCTGCTACTGCAAACATCTGCCCAGACACACAAAGCAGCAGAAACTCAGCCCAGGGCCAGCAGGTGTCAAGGGGGAGAGGGAACAACCCAGCCCTGTGCAGGTAACTGTGTCTCTGTTACAAGAACAGTACGTGGTGCTGGGGCAACTGCAGCAGTTCCTGCAGCAACTTTACTTAAGTAATAGCAGCACAAACGCAGCAAAACTGTCACCTGAATAAGGACTAAAAAAACTTCTGCTTGTAGCTCTTCAGAAAGAGAACAGCCACTTCACATGCATCTTAGCCAACATGGGAAGAGTCCCTGAGGCCAAGAGTTATAGGCGAGTTGACTTCAACCAGGGAAGTTAACCTAGATGCCTCTCGGGGAGAGGCATTAAATCTTTGAATCATCTTGGAGCCAGATAATGGAGTTTGATATAGATTGTGTGTCTTAACATTGACTGTGCTGGCACAGAACCTGTTACATCTCAGTTGCAGCGGAAGATACATCTCAACACTGATCCTGTATTAAGAATGGTCCCTGTAACAACATCAGAAGGGAAAAAAGCTTTCTTCTGCAGTGAAAAACAAGGCTTTCCTTGTTGCTTGGTTACTCTAGGCTCTGTTCAGTTCTTGCAGTAATCTCAGTGCAGCTGTGTTCTTTGGTTCAGTTGTCAACAAGCTCTTGATATCAGCAATACTTGATTTGTAATCCTAGAAGAAGAATGTATTTTTTTAAGTGTTATTACATTTAAACTACTCGAATTACTACCCCGCAACACAACTAAGCCCATGACTCCCTCTGTATAATTGCTTAAGCACTGTCATCAATGGAGCGGTTCTAAAACATGCTTAAACTAGGGCTAAGACAATTTCATCACTCAGGTGGGTTCTGAGTCCTACACCAATGCGTTAAGTCTTCCAGTCTTGCCTAGAGAATCTCTCACCAGACACAAAAAGATAAAGCTCAATGCAACATAGAGCTGCTGCCAGCATCTCCAGAAACAGGACCTGAGAAAACTCACGAGATCCAACCAGCAAATAGTGATGTGAAAGAAAATCCCCCCAGTCCCCACAGGTCTCAGCTATCGGTGGCAGGTGCTGTCTAGCACAGAAATGAGTTCTAAAGGGCATCTCTTGCCCTGATCATGCATGAACAAGCTTCTCATCCTGGCTTACAACTGTTCAAAAACTCCTGACTTACCTTCAGTTCTTTAAGTGCTTGAGCACGTCTGTAGAGCGCCTTAACGTTTTTAGGATCTAACCTCAGAGCTTCCGTGCAGTCCTGCACTGCTTCCTTGTATTGCTTCAGGGTCAGGTAACAGAGAGCTCTGCAACAGACACCTGGTTAGAGACCCCCTTGGCTAAAAGCAGCATCTACTACTTCAGCAGATCTCAGCCAACCCCTGCATGGCGCAAAACTGGACTCCAAAACCAGTCTTTATCCTCGTATGGAATGTAATCTTATTTCTTGAACTCCAGTTTTTTTCAGTTATAAGAAGCGGGGGGAAAAGAAACAAGTTTTTCAGACTGAAAAAAGGAGG
>KZ508450.1:20950-47680 GCA_002844005.1 Limosa lapponica baueri | reverse complement strand
AATTTGGAAAAATTAGCTATCAAAGATAATTTCAAGAAGTTGCCTCAGTCATATTTTCCCACTTTGAGGGAAAAAGATTATGGGATCCAAGACCGCAATGCAATGACTGCCATGTCTAATTGTAATTACATACTTCAGTGCCAAACTACATACCCCTTGATACCCTTTTGTCCAGTACATACCAAATAAAATTCTTAGTCAAACATGTATATTTATCTTTTAAAAATACTTTTAGAAAAAAGGTTTGGGAGCATTAAGATACACGAGAAAGCTGAATATATTTAAACTCAAGTAAATGATCTTCATTTGCAAAACCATCAGTTACAGCAACTCCTTCCAAATAAAATGCTCACACTTGCCATAGAAACTGCTGCGTGTACTACCTTGGCATGAAATTAGAAGTCATCAATCCATTACCTCTTTCCAGTTTATTCTAGAGAGTTTTATTCACTCAAGCTGGTTATTTTTACCATCATAGCAGCTTTGTCATTTCACAAAAGCAGATTTGAATCCTCACCATGCAATGAAACTTCATGGTCTGGCTTAGTTGCCTAAAGTTTACTGCATGAGAGGAATATTCAGTAATGCCAAAGGAATAATTAGGAAACAGGAAAAAAATCCAACCAAGTATAAATGTGTTCATTTTTTCCAGCTGCAGCTCAAGTTACTGAGCCGCTTAGGACACAGTGTTCTGCTTCAGACAAAATGAACTAGTCTAGCAAAAAAACAAAGTTTAAAAAAAGTCCTCTTTCACATTTTAAACTAATTCAGCAGATTACCCGAGTCCTTTATAAATGAATAAAGGAAAATTAAGCATTAAAGTCACAGAAAGTTCGTACGAGTAAGTGGGTACTAGGGAACTTCACCTGCCCAATTTTATCATTCAAATTCAATATACTGAAAGATTAAAGTAAGTTTATGGTATTTCTAAGCAAAGGTCATTTGTGCGAGTGTTGAAAAAAAAATTAAATGGAGAAGCTCTACAGCAAACAACGTGAGCCACAAGAACTTCTGAAATTCTACTTTTTATCCTCTGAAGGCATTGTATATACTTAAGTGCAAAAACTTGCCATCCATTTTCACATGCTTTGTGAAAATAATTAAAAACCTGCAAGAAACCTGTAAAAAAAGTCTCCTACATCTTAGTTTTTAACTCCTGAAAAATTACAACTCAAGTAATAACATTATAGGTGCACCACATAATACCTATACCATTAAAAAAAACCCTAAAAATTAATGTGAGCTTGCAACCATAACTGGCATAAGAAAAAAGGAAAAAAAAGAGCTATCTGCAAGTAAGTTACTTGCATCCATACCACTTAAAGGCCTACAATAACAGTATATGAATTCCTGATGTAATAAAGAACAATATGTTGTTTCTTTTAATGGCACAGCAACTTTGCAAACAGAAATAATCTGCATGAGTCAGTAGTTTTATAAAGTTTTACTCCAAACATTACTAAGTACTACTCCGTGTTATAATCTTAGGTCCTACCTTAAAAATATATTGTCTTATGTAGCACACACAGCACAGAAGAAATAATATTCATTTGCACTTCCAGGACTAAAAACATTAAAATCTGGTTAAGTATTAAAAAAATTAATCTATCTTATCTTCAGGTGGGTTTACAAGTATGCTGGAGATGGAAAGGAAAACAGACATTGATTGAAAAGAAAAAGGCTGTTCCCTACACTACGATTTCCGTGGTACTTTTCTAAATGCTTTGCTTTCATGATCTCAGTTTCTACTTCCCTGTAATACCTACAGCGTCGGGAACACTAATGTCACCTTGCTCTGATGTGCACATAAACACCCAGCAAAACATACCTCTTGTGTTTCACCACATCGATGGCACAAGGAGCCAAAGTATCAGCGTGAGAAAAATAGTCAGGGCTCAGTTGGAAAATAACACAAATGAACAACATCAAAGATTAGGCACACAACACTGAAGACATACAATTAAGTTCCAAGAAGTGCAAAATGTAAAAATTTAAGGTACTTAACATATTTACAATGTATGCATATTTCTCTGTATTTCTGTAATAAAAGAAAAACAAGCCCACACTTCTAGTTCACAGCAAGAACATCATTGAATTTTCTCATTGTACTCTTAGAAGTATGCAAAAATTCAACCGGACTATTAAAGGGAAAGAAAACCCAATAAAAATGCTTGTTGCAGCCATGGAAGAGCACAATGCTTACAAAAACAGGTATCTCCACAGAACTATCAGGCAATCAGATTAACACCAGATTAAGGATACCCTCTCAGTTCCTTAGTTTAAAATAGATTTACTACACTTATCCAAGATAACGCCTGCATTCAGCTCCCAGAAAGGAAAAAAATTCACTTCGTGCTGCTTTCCAGGGGAATAAAGGGATTAAAAAATGTCGACTGTGGCATCCAAATTAAATGGCAAAATTATTCATTTCGTCTTAAATTATAAAGTAGAGTAACAGCACATGGAGCTGCCAATGCCTCTATTTAAGAGGCTCACACATCCAGTCTGCTACACGTCCAAAGCTGTTTTTTAATAGAAAGTGGTATTTTATGCCATGACATTTCCCATTAAAATCAATACATGCTAACAAACCAAACACTGGCAGTTCTAATAAAAAAACCAAACAACAACAACAAATGCAAAAAACCCCAAAAAACATTTCCACTTGAAGAGAAACGTTTCCTTTTCTAAACAGACTAAAGAATAGTTTGTGTTTTAAAATATTGAAAACAGTCTACAGAATCAATAGCTTTCACACAGAAGCCATTTTTTAAATAAGGGACAAGCATGAAGTACATATGAAATGTTATTTTTCTAGAAAGTTTCTTCAAAATAAAATGACAATTAGAACAATCATTTTGCAGTCCAGACATATCAAGTGAAGGGCACAGTACCACAGCCAGCCAGCTGCTGCACCAGGACATCTTTTAACACACCTCCGAAAGCAGTAAAAGATGATCACGGACTTGTAAAAATAAGTGCAGCAACATGCCCCTTATTAAAATCTAACAGCAATTGTTACAGAGATTAAACAGTAATGAATTTATTTCATGTCCTGCCACGGTTGAAATACAGGCTGACAAAGCAGACCTGAGTAATCGCTCTGTCTTCTACTAAGTGAATCCTATTAATCTTTTTATTCGAAGGCACCACATTTATTACTCAATATTGCTGTTGTCCTGGATTCTCCAGAGAGAAGGAAAAAAGTTCACCTCTTTAAGAATAAGATTACATTTTACTTTATCCACACCTCTGGTTTCCACTTATTCCCCTATTCAGGGAGGCAACTCCGGGTCAAAGCCAGCAGATACAATCATACCTTTACCATGTTTATACAACACTCCTCTCACCACTTAAGTCTCAACTGACCTTTCATAAAACACTTTATGAAAGGAGGAGGTTTTTTAAGAGGAAAGCTGGTGCATAGAGCACTATTTATCAACTTCATATATTTTCACGGAAGTATAGCAATTTCCATAAGTATATACAATGCTAGTATGCCCAGGAAGTAACACTGACAATTTTTTATCCCCCTATGAAATGTTTCAGTGTAAGACATGATTATTCACTAACCATCTGCTGCTCATTTGAACCAGTGTTTGGATGTGGGGACTTTTTTTTGGCCACCAGTACTAGCATTTAACTGATTTTTTTTTCTGTGGTTTTTTTGTTTGTTTCCCCAAACCCCCAATATTCTCTACATTAAAAGAGTCTACATTCAGCACGCACATTCACAGGTTATGCTTCTTGTCCTATCTTCTAAGCTCTCAAGGAACAGTCTTCCAGTAACCTACAATCCTACTCAGTTTCTACCACTTTGGTTTTTCGAGCTTTATAAATAATTCACCCTACCACTAGAACATGTGGGTTTTTTTAAAGTTATATTTTGCAACATTCAAGCGATGAAGGCGATTGCTACATATGCATAATTTGATTATGTTCACATATATCACAGATGATGTATGTGAAGGATTAAGTATGCATGAAAAATAAAGTCAAAATTCCTGGCAGATAAAACTACCTGTGATGAAACCAGATGAGGTTCAACACATCATAATAACAGGTCATCTTCTACAAACAAAGCTCAAGGTTCCATACTTCATTCAACAGTCAAACAAAGTGTTATTTTAACAAGCACAACAAACATTTGGATTTTTGCCCAATCCACTAAGACTGTTCTATCACCAAAAAAAGGCTCTTTTTTTCCGCTTGCTACTGGCTATAATAACTTCACTTTACCTTTGGCCATCAGTATTTATTTAAATTAAATTTGCTTCAATAATAGTAAAGTATTTCAGATAGATTCACAAAGAGTAACTATTCTTGCTTTATATTTTTACCGTTTTGGAAAAAAAAAAGGCAACTTCACAAGCTAATAAGAAACAAAAGCAACACAATAATCTCATCAATCCACTCTTATACAAACCAAAAAGTTAATTCCCCCAACATTTTTCAAGAAAGCTGTACACCACATAGTTACATAGAAGAGCTGAAAAGAAATTCTGAACACAACAGGAAGAAAGTTTCAAATGAAATTGAAAAATAGATTGAGGCAATTTAGCTACCAAGCTTCTACTGACTACTTGATGCCAAGACTCTTTTCAAACACGTTGCCACAGACAGAGCCCTTGAGAATGAGATTCTGACTTTTGAACAAGTCCAAGAAACATCTTCTTGATTTTTTCAGCTGCATAACACTACAAGCGAGAAAAGGACAAATGCCTACAAGTTTCATTAGGATGTCTTCTATCTACTATTTCTATACTTCTACTCTTGTAAAACATGTTTATCTCAAGCCAATAGCTGTATCAATACCATTAAAACACACTCATCTTGACAGCTCCATTAAGCTGAAGAAACAATTTATACAGATTAAATATAAACAAAATTCAAGCACTAAGTCTCAACATTGTAAAAGCATTGTTTTAGTCGTAGACTATTAAGTCAACCATGTGTGTACTTAAGACTCTTATCTAAAGAGTAACCTTGAGCTGAGGTTTTCAGGGATTTCACCAATAACCTTGACCAGTGTTCCCATGGTATCCCTATGCCGAAAAACTTGATTACACCACCTTGAATTGCATAATGAATCTAAATATGTACTGTTTATTCCCCAGGAATCTGATCATTTATTTACTCTGAGATCAATGCTATTAAAGATCCTTTGTAATTAGGAAAAAGTCACTGGCAGAACTGTCAAAGGAAACAACATTTTGAGTAAAAAGACAAACAAGATAAATAAATTGTTCAGGATACTTTGGGAAATTGAACTCATTTGAATAAGCGACAGAGTACAGCTAAACACCAGGTCAAATATCCAGGACAAGTGAAATAAACTCAATCCAATTTTAAAAACTGTGACTCTTGAAAAGAGCTTGAGGAGGAAGAAAGCACAGAAAAAAGCCAGCTGAGCCACACCTCTAATTGGATCCTGCAGCAAACAATCCTTCTTTGTTTTAAAAACACATGATGAATTATAGGGAGGCAATGTTTATGTTCAGTGATCACCTTACCAAAAAAATGCTATACCCACGGACTCTGTCCACTTTTCCACATACATATCTTAAAACTCAAAGAGGGATCACAGAAGAACTCCTGGAATTCTAACACTTAAAAAATACGTTCTATCAAAATAGATTTGGATTCAAGCCTGTTAATTTTATCAGTTTCTAAGAATCCATACAAGGCAAGTCCTGTTGCTAGTGAAGAACTCTATTCCAGGAGACAAATACAGCAGAGCTGATAGTTACAGCCTCAGCTGAACTCAGACCAGATGCTCTAAGTACCTCGAACAGCAGCACAACTGACAAAAAGCCTAAATCTTTCTCACTTTAAGTCTAAGTGATAGTAAGCAGAGAGAGCTGCATCACAAATTGTAAGAAACAGCTTTGTGACCAAGATGTGTCCACCTAGTGTTGCAGCTCTCAGGCAGTTCTACAGCTTGTGTTGCACAGGTGGTCTGAGTATGGTAACCAGTATCCAACATCAAAATACCTAAGTTTATCTGCATTAGGACAAATCAATGTGAAATAACAATAGGTCCAGTGCAGAAAGAGACCTTGATGTTTGAAAAGCAAATCAGAAAAGAACAAACCTAACATGACAAGAGATTTAGGTTAGGAAGCTATCAGCTCTGAACAGTAGATCATTCAAAAAGCTTCAAATTTATCAAATGAACTGAGTCAAATTTAAGATGCTCCAATCTATGCCATTCAGTAAGTCAGGAATCAAATTTATCCTATCATCAGAATCTTAATAAGTGAATTCTTTCTGTCCACATATAGTCTTAATCTTTGTTCAAGTGCCAAGAGATCTCTTAGTGAAGATGGAATAAGAGAACAACCAGTAGTAAAAGGAGCCCTGAAACTGCAAGCACTCCCATGTATTTCAAATGTATTTAAAAAAAACCACCTAGCTCCACATAAAAAAAAAAAAAGCACACGCATACACATTCAGGCAACTGTTCTCAGATGCCAAGAAAGAAGTGTTAAAGTCCATCTTTAAGAAGTACTGAAATATTAAGCTAAATACTAGAAGCTCTGTCAATTTTCTTCCACAGATACTCGGGCTTTGTGGATTTTGTAAAAATGTATTTTCCTCTATGCTGGTGGCATACCTGTAAGGAGGCATGATTCTTAAATAAGACTGAGTCTACTTAAACTGGTGTTCACCTATCAAAAAATAGCAGCTAATGCCACTGAAACTTTTCCATAACACCTCAAATTTAGTATAGCAGAACGCACGATATGAAGCAAGTAATTGGAAACAAAACTGCTTCACGACAGAATTCAGAACACGGGGGAAGGGAGAGTGGGGGCGGCAGAAAAATCACTGCAACATTTTTTTGGTTTGGAGCTGGGAAGGAAACACGTTTAATAATAATTCTGCAGGATGAAACTTCCGTAACAGTAGACAAACACCTCCTGCCAGTTTACAGTCAAATTCCTCCTGAGAGCACCAAGGTCAAGAATCACACAAAGAGCAATGCTGAAAGCCATACTAAGGAACAACAACCACACAAACAGTGAAAACAAATTAACACATAAGACTCTTCAATCAAACTGACAGAATTTGCCCTTACCTGTTCAGTTGAATGGTACTTACGGCTTACATTAAAATTGTGTTTTTAGTTTAACTACATAATTTTTGAAGAAGAAACTAAATCTAATCAAAAACTCTGCTGAGAACTTAGCAGCTAATCACCATCACAATTCTTTCAGAAGGCTAGAGAAGACCTAAAAATGATCAGGACTGGTTAATCACACTCACTCCTTTACCCAAGAGCAAACAGAGCTCTAGAATTCTAAAATCCAAGACTGAGAAGTACAGTACAGCATGGTATATACAAGGTATATTGCAAGTTTGTTACCATTGTTTTTTCCAATTCCAGTTCTTCCTAGAAGCCTAAGAGACAAACAGTGTTTTTCCAAAAAAAAAAAAAACCAAACACACCACATTTGTGTTGATAAGGAAGTAAAACACAAAACCAAAAAACTTCTGCAGTCACCAACATATTAGGCAGAGATTAAAGACGTGGAAAGTCACGTATCAAGTACAATGAAAATCCAGGTTTTTAAATCTAGTTATGGTAACCAGCAGCCACTTCACAAAGTGTGCTAGTATGCAGTTTAACCGTATTAAAAATACTTAGAATCACAAAATTGTCTAGGTTGGAAGGGATAGAACACTCTTAAACGGGGAAGTGTTAGCTTATGAAATTATATGCCTATTTAAATCAAACTAAGCCACTACCCAACATCACCTCATTTTTACGCTGCTCCTGACTTAACAATACTTGAGGTTCAACTTCTGAAGTGCTTTTGGTCAGCTTGTTTAAGGAGAACATAATTTGTCTACCTCAACATTAGGTTTTATGGTCATATTTAAGAGTATATCAGTCAAACAATCCATCCCATTTATAACATAATCCACCCCACTACAACTGAAAATATAAGGATATGTTTCTTCCATTACCTGTCTCTGAAATATAAACAACAGGATCCCGCTTTACAACTTTACCAAGTTTTGAAGCAGCTGCTTTGTTCTCAGATGGCTTCTTGGATTTTTTCACTGGCTGCACCTCCTCTTCTGAATCTGTATTTTGACCACAACATAAATGTAGATTGCCTCCACATACATACAGGCTTTAAGTAATAGATCATATAACATCAGTTAACTTGTGTTCACATATATTTGACTGAGAAAAAGATATCACATGGAATGTCAGAGCAGTTTTGTTTTTCTCTATCAGCTAACCGCCTAGCCATCATTTATTCCAGCATATACGTGACTAAATGAAAATTTGGTCAGAACTCAGTCTAGACAGTGGGTTTTGTTTACATAACAAAAGAAATATTTTGTTACTTATTCCAAGAACTGCTAAGACCATACAGAAAAACCTTTCCAAAAAGGAACGCAACCGTCATAGAATACCACACCAGATTACTAAAAAAAAAAACACCACCAAAAAAAACCCCAAACCAAAAACCACCACCACAAACTTTGAACATAGAGTCATTAGCCTGATTAAATTAATTACTAATTTGTATGGCATTATATTATGTTATGCTGGTGTATTCCACAACATCTATTCCAAAAGCTAACAACAGGCTAAAACAGCTGACTGAGGTTGTACTCTGATTTTTCAGAACACAGGTAGACTGCCACTCCCCTCACCAACCAGCCTCCATATCCCAAAAGTTGTCAAGATGACAAACTTACACCACCATGGATTATGTATCCCAACAGCCAAATGAGTAAGCACGACAAACTGAAGAAGCAGAGACAACTAGCAAGGGTACCCTTCAGAGCCTCTTGCCATGATAAACACTAATACATATTGTAATTATTAAAACAAACTAACAAACAAAAAAGTGGCTATGGTCCATTGACTTGAGCGCCCACCCCCACCCCCCCAAAAAAATAATATAAAATAGAGTACTATTTCTCTTTTCCTCTCCTACTACTAATGGGCTCGAATTTGCAAAATCTCCAGACAGCATCAGCACTTTAAAAGTAGCAATTAAGTTATATATTACTGTTGTACTCTACCTTTTAACACAGAAATATTTCTGCTTCTGTTCCTCACTGCTAGACAGGAACTGCTTACAGAACAGTTTAACTGAAGAACACATTTTTCTCTATGCAATAACATTATTCTGACAGATGTCTGTGTGATCATTTTTCTCCTACAGTTGAAACAGTCTTTTATTGTTAAGAAAACTGCTCCTAAAAATTCAAGCTGAACTCTTCAGTAGGAGTCTACTGAAAAATTGTAGAAGCTCCTGAAACCTTTTCTACAGTTTCACAACAACTATTCAAGATTCAGAATCCAATCAGAGAGGAATTAAATGGCGCAACAGCTCAGACAGATTAAACTAGAAATTTCAAGCTTTTAAATTGAACTAACTTAACTTGACAGGCAAGGGTTGGTTTTTTTTTTTTTTTAACTTGGGAAGATTACTTTTTCTTGTTTGGTTTGGGTTTTAAGACAGAAGTGCTATAAGAGGGGTTTCCTGTATTCTAATATAAAAAAAAATATATTTTTAGAATGTGATAGCAGTGGTTTAAATCATATTCTGTGTGTTCCATACTGTAAATTTACAACTGTGGGGTAAGCATTTACTAGATTTTTTTAGTAGACAAAGGCACATAGGGAAACACAAGCTAGCCCTTTAAATCAAACTCCTATATTATGTTCACGCAATGTGCAGAAATGTGATCAGCCTCCTGTACCCAGCATAGGATGTTATTTATCCCTAATAGAACAGGGAACCTAGAACTCCCCACAATTTATATACATCTTCATAACAAAAAAATTCTGGAGATTTGACAGATTTTACTACCTGAACTTTTTTTGGGGAGGTGGTAGGGGTGGGAGAAGTGTTTGTTGTTTGTTTGATTTTCTTTTTTAAACAGAGGTTTTGTTAAAAGTTACTTTGCACTGTATATTACATACTGCCCTCTTATTATTATCAAATATATTTAGAACTCCAGCAATAATTACTGTGAAAAATGTTTTTAATTGCATTTACTAAAAAAACAAAGCACAGCTTTCTTTCAGAGGTACCATTTACCTAATTGACCCTGAAGACTGATGCAAAAGATACAAAGGAGCATTCAGAAACAACTGTGAACACTACCTGAATCGTAGATTATTCTTTTTTTCTTGTGTGTCCGCTTTTGTTTGGAATCATCTTCACTGGGTGAATTATTCACCTAAAAGTAACAGTCCATTAGTTCAATCAGTAAACAGGTCCTTCCAGCTTTTACTCAGTTACACATTCAAATTTACAAGTTTCCAACAAATTCTAACAGAAATTATTTATTTCCCAATACTGCAGTTATGAACAGTCTTGTGCTAACTCATGGGTGGGAGGGGGAAAGGTGCCGGGCAGAGGAAATAATGAAGAAACTGCAGCAGTAAAGCAAAACATGCTCCAAGCAAACCATAGATGATTATGTTGCGAATAAATATTCAAGTTTAATGCCAATTAAAGTAAATCAAACAGATTTTTGAGCACTTCCAACCTTTAATCCAAAAAAGAAATTGCATGATCCCACCACAAACAGAGGTCACACAAGCCAATAAAGTACTTGTATGGAATTCAGCTTTTACTTTTGGTTCTATTCCGGATACGGCTTTGCTGTAACCACCAGAATTTGACACAACTTCAGAGTAAAATATAGCCAATTGAAAAAGGAAAAAAGCATACACAACAGTTGAAGCTAGACTGATTTCCTATTCAGCGTCCTGGCTGACTGCAGCTTCCCCTCTCACTCGTTAAGCAGTGCAATTACCATAACGGATTCCACCAACAATCAAAGTCAACAAACATGTCCTATCTAGCAGCACCTAGTATTAAACTGTCTGAAGGAATTTTACTTTTTTAAAACACTGCCAAGTTTTAGATATTTAGAAAAATCACAAGCTGCACAGCTAGGAAGTTTCCCGGGCCTACCAAACTACCACTATGCTTGTTTTGTAGTCATGCACAGCTGTAAATGCTTCAAAAAAAAAAAATAAATTCTAGATAAACATAACTGCACATGCTTTATAATCCACATTCAATTCTAATCTGAAACTTGCTAAATTCTCTATGTAATTGGAGAATTGAAAAGTAAAAATAATAGATCATGTAAGATAATTGCTGTGTATTTTAGTTCTACAGAACGGTTCTTCATTTTCACATTGAGATAATGAACTCATACAGCCAAAATATTTTTTAAATAACATATTACTTATTCATTGTGATGCTTCACATTAAACGCTCCATCCTGTTAGAAATTCTTCCATCCTCTAAGTGATTTTAAAGCCCTTTTTAGCCACTCCTTTCTTTTTTTATACCAGTTCAGATGATTAACATAAAAAGTCCTCTAAGACCAGACCTCAATCTAATTTTAACCTGTCATTTTACAGAATTTGGCCTTTGCAGCAGGTTTACATAAGTCATCACATCTAAGAAAGGCAGCGTTAACGTTTCCCACACAGGTGTTTAAAAACCACCTGGTTAAAAAACCTGGTCAGAGGGCACCTACAGCACAGACTTTTACCTTACTTGAAAGCGTGACATCTTTATGATATGTCTACATCTACTGTGCATAAGCCTCAATCTTGATGAAACTAAAAATTAAATAAGCAGAGCTACTGAAAAGAAATGTGGGCCATAGCTAAAATAACTTCAAATACATCAGATTGCTAATTTTCAAAATATTTGGGTTGTAGGGCAGAGAGGTAGAAGGTAGAAGTTATAGTGGTTAGGTGCCACTGTAGGCGCAGTTTTCTTCACCACCTACAGGGTTTTGCTGCTAGAAGTTGATATTAAGTGGCATTTTCCTCCCATGCCTATAAAAACAACTGACATATAGTCTGGTTTTTGAGTATACAAGAAGGACTATGATTTTAAAAAAATGCTAGAGATACAAACAATCCTACATCAAATAAGAAAAGCAAACCTTAGTCTCCTTTCCCCTTTTCTTCCCACTTGAGGGTCCTTCACCATTTTTAATTTTTTCACTCTTTTTCACAGTCTCACATTCTTGTCGCTTTCCAGGGGGTACAACACCAAAGAATTTCCGGATATCCTAGTAAAAGGGAAAACAGATGTATAAATTTTTAAACACAGATAGGTCTTAGAAGTTTCACACTACAAAACAGCAATACACTGAAATTACTTTCTCAGTAGCTCCTCTGTTACAGTATTTGTTGCTCTATAAAATTTGTTTACAATTGAGAAAACAAAGCCCAGCTAGATAAACGTAACTGCTCAGACACTGCACCAACTTTCTCTTGTCTTCAAATCATGAAAAAAAGTTTCTTTCTCCCTTAGTCGGACACCTTCACCAATGCATACTTCAGAACAAACTTCACTAGCAATGAAATACAGCAACTTAAGACAGATGTATAATTAGAATTCTTTTTTACCCAGTTAATCATCACAAACCTAGCGCAAAGTATTTCTGTCGTCCGAATGGTCAACTTGGCTATGAAGTAGTGTCCAATGTAGAAAGACAGGAAAGCACCAAGAGCTAAAAAGCAGTCAAGTACTGGGACAGACTGCACTACCCACCTTCTCATAAATTTAGGAAAACAACTCTTGTCTCACTAAAAAAAGTCAGCCAGAGACAGATTAAGATTTAAACAAAGAGAAAAAGCTTAATACAAAGGGCTCCAAAAGGTCTATTCTGTTACCTTGTTATCTGACCACAGTAGAACCATAAAAAGCTCTCTAAATATATAAAATCGTCAGCTGAAGCTTCAGTTTTAAAAAAGCACTATTGTACCAACAAATCCAAATCTAACTTATGTTGAAAAAACTAGTACTTCAGTTTTATTAAAAAGACATTGAAAAAAAAACGTGTACCTTTTTGGTGCCACTACCTCCAGGGGCAGCAGCCATTTTAGAGAAAGAAAATACCTCATATGGCCTAAATATATAGCAGGTAAAAGGTGTGGCTCCTACCCAGCTGACAGCTATTCCCCACCATAGACTTCATCAGGGTTCCTTCTGATCATTATAGGGGACTACAAGTAAAGCAGTAAATTCTTAAGAAATCTTCCTAGAAGTCTGATGGACAAGAAACAGTGTTCAGCATCCTTTTCTTCTACCACTCAGTTCCCTGGCAGTTTGGATTTGGATTATCAGAGCCTATAGGTCTTAAAATCAATGGAACATGTAATTTGAAAGCACATACAAAATACAGGACACGTATAGATTTATTTAGTATATTTAGCTTAAAACAATTTTCTAGAATCGGACGTGTTGATTCCTGTAAAAATTTAGGCTCTTTATGTTTTACCTGCAGATAATAATATGGATTCAGCAAACAGACAATGGCAGACTGGGAAGCATTCTTCTTCAGTGAGACCACACATTTCCATCTATGGAATTCATGCCTCAAGGCACCAATTCTCAGCACTGCTATTTTACATGTACTCCTACAATATAAATGCAGTACTAGATAAGCTCTGAAATGTTGCCTGCCAAAACCTATAGCTAACAGGTTTGAAGAAAGTATCTATTTAAAAAGTCTTGAAGTAGATATGGGGACTCAATCAGTCACTCAGTCATTATTACTGACTTCTTTTTAGGCTGAAGATAACATAGGCAACAGAAAAATTGATTTCAAGTCTCAACAGATCTTTTATGTAGTGAAATAATTTACATGCTTAGTACACCACTGCAAAATAAAGTGACTTTAAAGTTTTGTTTTCATTTTTCATGGTTGTTACTTTTAGACTTAAAATATTTGGAGAATAATTAATTTTAGATCAATAGTAACACTTCATTCTAGTATTTAAACTAAAAACTGTTAACTAGTAAATGAGCTGCTCTGTAAATGCTGCATGCAATAATATTAAATTATGTTTTTAAGGGACATATAAAAGGAAGTGCCATCATCTCCTGGTTTATGAAATACAAACTTAATAAAGAAAATATATGAAATTGACCCGTCTGCCCCAGCTTCTTCCACTATTTTAATATCACAGTTCCTGAACTGCTAAGGCCCAAATTATAACATGTAAATTATTATTTTCTGCCTCATCAGTTCTCATGAGATATCAAGTTAACTCTTCATTAACCTTTAATTCACAAAATGAATGCCATAGCTATAAGCCCTGCTATGTTTAATGTGTTACGAAGAAGACCTGAACGGCCACTTCAAACTTTTAAAAAATAGTATCTAATCAGGGTCAGATTTACAAGCTATTTTCCCCTAAATCACTTCATAAACAACTAAAATAAATGGCTGAGAGTCAACTGCTACTATCTTTTATAATGCAGGTAGTATTTCATTAGACTAACAGGTCAAATGAGAATAAACAATTTTTTTTTGTTTTTATTCAAAGCAGCATCTTCTACCCATTTATTAAGAAAACACTATCCATACAAATACTATTTTTACTTCAAAAATACTGTGGTGATACAGCAGCTACATATTCCAAAACCGCCTCCCTACATTAATACAACTGACTCTATTTCCTTGACAAACTGCCCTTCAGTCCTCAAGGCAGCTTTTCCCTTTTCTTTTATTGTTACATGCCCGTATTGAGTTTTTCAGAAAATACTGTGAATGCCAAAGCACACAAGCCACCTAGAGGTTTCTGAATAAAAGTTTGTATTTGGGCAGCAAATTTTAATTTCCCATAGTGACCACCTATTTCTGAGTGACTAAATAACACAGCCCTAAGCTACAAAGGAAAACAGACATGTATGTACAACCTTCTTCAGAGTTATAAATCCTCCTTCAGCTATCCTGCTCTTTGGAAGAGAAGGTAACCTTGTTAGCCACTGCTGGACTATGGATGGTGAATTCAGAATTGCTTGGGAGAAAAGTGTGTCCCAGCACAACAATAAAGTTATCTTTCAGTGAAGCTTTTATCCAAGCATCATGAGAAACAGAATTTTCGTGTTGCTTATTAAGAGATGCCAGATAATTCATTACATAACTAATTGCAGAAATGAAGCAATTTAAGTATCTATCAGACTGATTCCTGCTACAAGTCTGAAGACTATTTATGCAGTGTTAGATAAGCTTAGATCCCAGATAGGATCGCTTGCCTCCCTTCTGGGCTTATCTATTTAACATACTCTAACTGACCACCTTATTGGAATATCATGCCATGCGTATATACGAGTTCACCAGGTGGCAAAACTGTGCATGCTCAGCTTTTCTCTGAGCTCATTCAAATGGGGAAGGGCATGTACCAATGTAACTGGCAAGTTTCCTTCCAGGACATTCCCCAAAAAACCACAGGAGTCCTCAGCCTTAGGTTATTCTGGAGATGGCTATCCCAAGAGGTGCCCTTGCCCAGAAGGCTAAAATTAAAGAGGCGAGGCTGTACTTGTGTGGCTCCCCACGGTGCTTCAGCAGCAGCAACAAGATGTGTAACTTTGAGCAGTTCCACAAGAGGTGGAACTATGTAAGAATTTCTCATTGCTCTCGCTAAATTAGGGGAGTAATTGATGCATAGCATCCGAACAGCCTAAAAAGCTGTGTTCAGGTGCACTGCTTCCTGCTGAGCTATCTTAGTAACCGTACGATCTCAGTAATGGCTGTGCCATCTAGTTCTTGCCAGCTTTGACTACTGCTTCAATTCCTCCATCTTATGCAGTAATAGTAGACCATAGCAATTAATCCTGTCAGGTTGCAAGTTTTCTTTTGAAAGATTTGTATCTGTCTGTTTTACTGAGGAGAAATAACAGGAATAGAAACTGAAACTGATTTGTTAGGTAGTACAAAGACTGGTGACTCGAATAGTTTGTCAGGGTGACTCTTAAGACCTTAGTAAATACCCAGCTCAAAAAAGTCAGTTATAAAATTCATAAACACTCCATACTGGTTTTTTCCTGTGTTTCAAAAGCATCCTACACCAAAGATCAACTACTCCAGCACTTTGATGATAGAACCATCTCAACCAAACCATAATAGGCCCAGTGTTTTTAGAAGACTAGAGTCCAGTAAGGCAAAATATTTTCCAAAATAACGTAATATAATTCAGTTTGCACCTCAAATTACAATATGAGATAGAAAACTGAATTCCACCAACCTAGCTCAATGACTGCAATACAAAGTAATGCACCTTATTTCAGGTATTCTGAAGTGTTGGGCCCTGCATCAAAAGATTCCTATTTATTTACAGTCTGCCTATTTTAGTGCAAGTTTTGTGCAAACATCAGCTCTGACATCCAGAAAAATTGCACTAAGTAAAATCAAATTTATAGTATCACTCAGTGAAACCAGTCATACCTGCCTGGATAACTATATTTAATGTTTACTAATAGTGGCAACCAAAGCACAGGTAATATACAGTATTTTTTGAGTAGGATCCCAATTCTAAGTACACACCAGCTGATGCTACAGCTCTGGCTGTGTGAGTGTCTCTCAGCTAGAGGCAGCTCAAGTAGCCCCTACTCCCAGCCGTTCATTCCCTCGGTTGTAGCAGGATAGCTCTCTGCTTGGGAACTGGGTCAGGCCATTAACCTGGGTAAAAAAATACATCCCTTCTAAGACAATCAGTTCATTGGGTAACTCTACACACACCAGTTCAGTACAGCTGAGAAGACACTGCAGAACCAACCCAAGGGGGGCTACATGACAAACAAGTCTGTTTGCAAGGGTATGGTGTCGAATTCCAACATGCTTGTGCTGTCACTGCACACACAAACCAGCCTACATGGTCACTAACATGACTGTATTTTCTCCTCTATCTCTGCAGCTGCAGCAGTGATGGCTGTTCAGCCTCTTCAGCACTGAAAAGGGAATGGGCTGAGGTAACTCATCCTCTCCCCAAAATGATGGCTGTCTCCCTTCCTTCTGTCACACTGCCAGACGTTGTGAGATGTGTGACATTCAGTAGGACACTAACTACATAGAGGGAGAAAGCCTTTGCCCCAGTAAGGTGGGGAAAGAAGGAAGCAAGTCTTCCAGTAAGGCCAGTTTTCTGAAGAGGTGGTGGCAGGGAACAGGAGAGGCAGTCTTGTCCTCATACATCAATTTAAAGCCATCAGCCACCCCCAACACACTATGAAAATATCACAGTTTAAGAGTTTCAGGTTTATTAGTGCTGGCAGACCTCTATCAGTGCTGTGAAAGACTCAAACTGTATTGACCATCATCGCTGAGCATCAGGTGTAAGATATAAACCAGGTTGGAGAGTCCAAAACCAAAGTCGAACCTAACCGGCTTTGAATGGCGTTTGTAGTTAAGCCAGTAAAACATCTGCACAGAGACTCCACCTGAGTAGAAGCAATTTTACCTGGGCAGAGGTGAGCAGGGGACACCACCTTATAATGGCTGCAGCAGTGAGCAGCATCCATACACACGAGCATGTATGGATATACATTTACAAACTCTTTACACCCTATTTAGGATTGCATCCTTCGTTATTTACAATCAAGTGCCTACTTCCAAACTTTTTAAGTTGGAGGGTGTTTTTTCCCCACTTAAAAATGGTTTTCTGCAAATATTGCACAGCATCCAACTCGGCAGCAGAAACACCCTCGCCGTGTGTTCTTACTGAAACCAAAGGCAGAGTTAAAACTTCGGCAGGCTGCGTTTAGAGAGAGAGGTTGGCCCGACCGCCTCCCCCCGAGCCCGGACAAGCCCCCGGCCCGCGCCTAATCCACCGCCCGTTCTCGGGAGGGCGGCCGGAGCGGCTCACACCCTTCCCCCTCGGGGCAAGGCCACAACCGCGGGTACTTTCCTCGGCCGGGGGTTTATTTCCCTGGCACGCCGGGGGAGCCGGGCCTCGGCGGCCCCTCAGAGCGGCGGGAAGCGCGGGAGGAACGCCTCTCCCCCGCCGCCTCACACCGCTCCCGCCCCGGCCGCCCTCAGCGCCGGGCTGGGCCGGGCTCGGCCCGCTCCGGGACCCCACGGCCGTGGGGCTGCGGGACGCTTCCTCCCCACCCTCCCTCACCCCGGGGGAAGAACCGCGTTGCACTGCGTTGCGGCGCGCTCACCATGGCGGCAGTTTATCTGGCTTAGCGGGACGCCTCCATGCCACCCGCCCCCCCGCCTTCGCGCCAACTCCGGCAGGCCGGCGCGCGGCGCTGACGTCACAGCCGCGACGGGCGGGGCGGCGGCCGTTGGGGGCCGGCCGTTGGGGGCGGCCTAGCCCCTCCTTGTCCTCCCCCCAACCCCGGCCTCCGTCCCCCTGCAGGCGTCAAGGGCCGTCCCCGCCCTGCAGCGGGGGTTTAACCGCCTTTAGCCGCTCCGCTGCACCTCGGCGAAGAGCCCCGGGCAGGCCCTGGGCTGCTGGGGGATAAGAATGAGGAAGGAAGGTGGCCCCGAAACGGGGGCCGTGTGGCCGCTGCAGCCCCGCGGGGAATAGGTGCGGCCTGGGTCACCGCTGACAGCCTCAGCTGTTCTAACGAACCGCTGAACAGTGCCGGGCCTCCATCAGCTTTATCGCTTCTTAGTGCACTGAGGCAGACGAAGCATCCTAGGTACGCAGGCAGCTCGTACGGCAGCAGTGCAGGCCCTGTGAGTCAGGTCTGAAGCAGCGCAGCAGGTAACATCAGTTCCCTGTAATAAACGTGCCTTCCTCCCTTATTTCCTCCACCCTGGTTGAGCAGGAGTCATCAGACTTTGATGACAGTATCTTTCTCCCACACATTAAGGCTTAGGCAAGCTCGCAGGCTACATCTGAGGAGTCCCGAGAGACACTGGGGAGTTACGCTCTTATCTTCACCCACTGACTGTTTCATTTTAACCAATTTATAATGAAATCTTGTGAGTTTTCTTCCATTTTTGTCCCCTCTATTTGCTGAACGCTGGGAGGGAATAAACTTGGGCAAACAAACAAACCAAAAAAACAGTTCCCCTCTCAGTAATTACTTGTCTGATGTTTAAATTCTGCCAAACTACTAAATCTTATGTGAGAAGGGAGGGGACAGTCAGAATTTGTGACATTCAAAATATTGCCATTGATTCAGAAAACCACTCTTAGAAAAAAAAAGGCAGGAGAGCACAAGCTCAAATTGAACTGTCTCAAAGTGTGATTTCCAGTTCTATCATTTTATACCTTCGGTATTGGCTTCATTTTCTTTCTCTCTTTTTTTTTTCTTTTCTTTTTTTGAAGAACAAGAGACTGGCTATTTGGCAGCATGGTCAAACTCCACCGAAGATAATTACGTAGAGATAAAAGCCAGATCTATTTATCCGATCTGAGAAAACATGAAAGTTAATGATACCTATTACCATTCCTGTTTAGTTCTTTAAATTGCATAATCGTAAGACCCTGTTTGTATAGAAGTTGCTGTTGTTCTTTTATGAATGCACATGCTCAAGTGCATAATTTTGATGTTAGCATAGCTTGTGAATTTGGATTTCTGTATAAGGAATGCACGACGTAGCAAGCAAGCAAAAGCGGACCCACAGCACAGGCTGTGCTTTTCAGCCTGTTTTGCAAGGTATTCCATATGCACTCCACTATAATGGCTGTGCAAACAAAGCCGCTATCTCTTTAGAAAAACATCTCCACTGATATGTTTGCAGTTACGTATTTAATTCTATTATGTAATTTTTAAAGCTGTGCGTATTCCTGATATCAGAACTAAAGAGTAGTTAAAATGGCTGACGTTTGTAAGAGCCAGACAAACTGGTTAAATAATGCTAAAAGAATTATTGCAGGTGGTTATCTCTATTTGTAGTTGATAAAGCTACCTGGAATAACATCCAGCAGAGCAGTATCTGCTTGTGGGCCTATGACATGTTCATGTTTCTTAGAAGTAGTTTAACCCTTTAGGAAGAGATCAGACTGAATACCTGGAATGACTATAATTCACTCCTGGGTATGGTGAGGAGACAGAGGATACCTCTGTTTCTGTATGCATGGCTATGAAACCACTGGAAGAGGGAAAAACCTTGCTCTGCCACAGGAAACAAAAATGAATACTCCTTGTATTGTGATGTGCTTTTCAAGATAAAATGAAGGCAGTATCCTTTTTGAGTCTATAATTGATCAGGGGTCATGTTTTAAAGGCATATTACCAAACTAAAAGTACAGCTTTTTAAAAAGCAGCTAGAGTACTCTCAGTATATCATCACTCTGTTCACAACTAAGACAAATAATTTAATATTTTGCTTACTGAAGTCTCTAGTAAAGAAAATCAAATTTGTGTCACATTGTAGAAAAAGGAATTAGCATTTTGTTGCAGACCAAAAATTCCAAAAATTCTTTGTCAATCTGTGGTCTAGTTTCTGTTTACATTGGGCTTTCTATAGTATCCATCACAATTATGTGTCTTTAGAAAGACTTGATCCCATCTCAAACAGTTTTTGCTGTATAAGGTAAAGAATAAGTGTTTGATTTGCATCACACTGTTGAGGACAGTTACATAAGTTGTGCTTTTTTGAGCACCTACCACTAGCAGTTCTGAGCAGCTGATATTAATGTAAACATCACACTTTTTCTGAATGGACTTTGTCTTTAGGTCTTTTCTCTCTCTCCATTTGCATATCTAGGCAGAATTAACGTGTCTTAACGCGGATACTCAGCCTAACCTTGCAGACATTCAAAGCTCTACTGCTTTCGTCCAATGTGTTGGCATTTCTGCAGATCAAACCCCAGGTTTTCAAGCTGAGCCGCTAAAGCAAGGATCGATGGTCAAGTGAAAAGTTGGTTTCATAATTTGAGTCACTTGCTTTGGCAGAGGCAAGGATAGAAAAGTAAATTTGATAGCTAAGAGCTGAACTGCATAAACAGTCGGCTTCCCAACCACTGTGACGGTAATGGCAAGTGCCTTGGAGACCACAGCCTCTCCCACCTTTGCTTCATTCTGAAACCACGTTCATTAAGTGCACGGCCGGAGGCAGGACATCCCACTGGGTAGCATCATACCGGAGTCCATTTATAGCATTGGGGTTGGACCTGGACCGACTCTGCCGCTTGAGCTAGTAGAATAATTAATCCCTTCCTCTTCCCCTCCCTTTGCACCCTCACTTCTCAGCAGTCCCTGATCACATCTCATTCGTCTGTGCAAATTGTTCTGCAAATTAACAGTCACAGTGTGTCCTTTTCCCACGTCTGCTCAGCTAATCAAAACCTCCTTCCAAATTTAAGTCACTATATGACTCTCATCAGTTAAATTGTTTCCTCTTAAATTTATCAGGTAACATAAGAGCCCAAACAGTTAAATATGATGAGCCAGTAAGAGACTGGGTTCAGAGTCTTTTACTGGAAAACATTTTCAGACCTTGATTACAGCATGCTGCCAATCATATCAGTAATAAGGAAAGAAATCCAGTTTGTAACTTTGTCCAGATCAAGCATCTGGGAGCACAAGCGTGTGCTGCACCTTTCACATCTCAGGCAGATGTAACACATTGTCTGCAGTAAGATGCCAGTGGTACTAACTCTGCTGTTGTCTTTACCTTGTCAATACATAGCCGTGGTGTTACAGAGCTGTCGTGGGTGCTTTGAACTCAGACATCTGGTAATCACAGTAACCAACTGCTTTAGAAGTATAGCAGCATCCTTAACGACTTGTATTTGGGTTTTGTTTCATAAAATATGGTACATAAAATCACAGCTTTTAAATGTTAAAAGAGAGGGATTGTGTTCATGCAATAACTATCCCAATTACCATTTCAAAATGCTGTTCCACAGAATAAAAAAGGAACATGAATATATACTGCAGACCAACTTGGTTCAGTCCATATCTACACCTCTCTTTCCTAAACTGCCTTTGGTAGAATCTTTACTGAGAAGTGTGGATCAGTTACTCCAAGTCCTTGAGGGAGCACAGGGTTTGTTATGTTGGGCAGATTAATTTTAGATGGATGGCTGCCCCACCAGCAGATATCTGCAGTGCAGAAGATGATAGAATTATAGAATGGTTTGTGTTGGAAGGGACCTTTAAAGGCCATCTAGTCCAACCTCCCCTGCAATGAGCAGGAACATCTTCAACTAGATCAAGTTGCTCAGAGCTCCATCCAACCTGATTTGGAATGTTTCCAGGGATGAGGCATCCACCATCTGTCAGTGGGAGGCTTCCTCTTTATCTGTGGTGAAACTGTTTCTTGTAAAGGCACTACAGAGAAATTCTGCAAACATGCGTTGAGGTAGATGTTTTCTTGTTTATCGTAAAAACAAATGCATAAAATGGCTTCCATCTTCCATTGTTTTAATCAGCTTTATTGTTATTTAAAGGTATGTCCAAATGGCATTATGGAATGCTGGCTAAAGACACTCAGGCAGCCTGAAGACAGGTCCTCATAGGTAGCAGGAGCAGTGAAGCGGCAGTAGCCCAGCAGTCCACCTGGACTTTCACGTCCTACGTGCCAGCAGGGCTGATTCATCCAAGCAGAGTGCTACACTTAGGTGGTAAGTTGTTCCCATGTTCAGATTTCAGTGCGTTTATTTCTTGCACGTGAAGGTACTTCACATTGTTACCGTGTTCCAGGAATCTCTTCAGCAGCTGTCATCCAAGTGTGGTACTTTATACTACTGTACCTCAAGAAAAGCAAAAATGGCAGGCATCAGTCTGACTGTATTTAGTAAATTTACTGTATCTCAACACGTGTAGTTTTGCTGTAATTTGAAATATGTTAAAAGATGAAGTTATGTTGTATAACTGCTCTGTAAGATATTTGCCCTGCTGATGCCCCAGTTGTGTATATACCAAGATTGTTAAATTAATCAATACTGAAATAGCATCTTTCAGGGCTAATTAGCTTTGCTAATTGTTTTCTTGTAAGAAATCCAGCGAAATTGCTTAAAGACTGGAACAGACCCCTGTTAATTCTGTACTGCTGCTGTACAGCAGACTTTTTTGTAGGACAGAAAAACAGTTTGATGCATTTGAAAGAAATATTGACTTGCTTTGCTTGCTTTGTGTTTTTATGTAATCAGTGGGATTTGCATATCTCTCTTCTCCACGACAAAATTTCCCATGGGTCCAGGGAAAATTTTTCAGAAGTAGGATGTTTGAGCAGGGCAGGACTGAGGAATGACGTGCTGCCCTTCCAGAAATACAATTATACAGAAGGATAAATCACCTTTTAATTGGAGATGAAGTAGTCTGAATTATTTTTCTGCCGCATTTCCTCAAAAAAAACTGCATGAGGAATAAAGAATGTGATAGCTTCTTAGCACCCTCTATCACCTATATTCTCCCAACAGAATGACTGAACTTTAAATGATGATAAATTCGTTACTAGCGTTTATATTGTTCAGGCAACCTATTTTCCTGCAGTAAGAAGCCAGGTAGGTATCTTAGTGGTCATACAGAGGCCACCTCCCTAAAAATTACGCCGTTCTCTGACCCGTTCTAGGTCTCATAGTTCAGGCTAATCATTGACAGGGCTTTTACGATCACAAGGTTTTAGTGAAGCTTTGATAAGACACTCCAGCAGTTCGTAGCAAATGAAGACGGTGTGCACGGCGGGGACTCCAGCAAATGAATGGATTTTTTTTACCGTCAGTGAAAGACATCTGACTTTTAACACTGGCGCTATAAACACACATAATGTGTGGCCGATGGCTGGAGAGACTTGTTGCTCTTTGGACGTTAGTTTTCATAAGGATAGTTACTGGGCTTGCTGGAGAGGGAAGATCTGTGTGGAAAAAGGACCCCCACTTCAGCCCCGTGAGTGAAACACAGATGTTTTTGTATGACACGTTCCCCAAAGAGTTTCTCTGGGGTGTAGGGACGGGGGCTTTCCAGGTGGAAGGCAGCTGGAGGAAGGACGGGAAAGGCTCCTCCATCTGGGACCACTTCATCCACTCGGAGTTCCAGGATGCTGACAGCACAGATGCCTCCAGTGACAGTTACACCTTGATGGACAAAGATCTGTCTGCTCTGGATTTTTTGGGAGTTACTTTTTACCAGTTTTCAATTTCATGGTCCAGGCTTTTTCCCACTGGAGTGGTGACAGCTCCCAATGCAAAAGGACTCCAGTATTATAACACCCTTATCGACTCTCTGCTCTACAGAAATATTGACCCTGTGGTTACGCTGTACCACTGGGACCTGCCCTTGATGCTGCAAGAAAAATACGGGGGATGGAAAAATGAATCAGTAATTGATATCTTCAATGACTATGCCACCTTTTGCTTCCAGACCTTTGGGGATCGTGTTAAGTACTGGATTACAATCCACAATCCGTATTTAATTGCTTGGCATGGGTATGGCACAGGTGTCCATGCTCCTGGAGAGAGAGGGAAAATAACAACCGTCTACTCTGTAGGACACAATTTGATCAAGGTACGGTATAGTAAGATTTTACACTGATCTTGTATTGCCACGGGAAATGATGGGAGGAATCAATCACATAATCAACATTTAAAAAAAAAAAACATCAAGGAATGTGAAAACACCAAGAAATAACTCTCAGCTAAAGCAGTCTGTTTTTTTAAGCCTCATGTTGATTTTATTCTTGTTATCACAATAGCTGACTCAGTAATTATTTGTTTTAAAATGCTTGTTTATTATTTTATTTAAATTAGATTTTGCCTACAGAATATGGCTATTAAAGAGTATGATTTTACTTCTTTATTCTTTCCACTTAGTTATCAGCTGTCTTGATCAATAGCTTCAACAGCTGCAGCACTGAGTCCTAAGTTCATGGTATTCTTTCTTTGGGAAGGCCAAAAAAGTCTGAATCGAGTTATATTTTTTAAGGAAAAAGTGCAGATGTTGTTCCTGGTATTCTCAACAGCATTACAGAGATTACAGCACCTCCTCTGATAGATTATTAATTTCATTCTACAGAGTAGCTAGTTCCTATGCATAGGAGCTTATAGTCTCATTTTCCCATGCTATAACTTAAAACAATTTCCAATACCAGCAGCTTAAGGTAAGAATTAACAATATCACTAGAGCATTTTTTCCTTCTGTAGCCCTCAAAGTACTTTACAGAGCAGGTCACTATCCTGTCTCTGTTTGATAGAGCAGCTAGTATAATTTCTCCTGCTCAAACTATTCCTAGCTGTCACAAAGAGAATTTTTCTACTACCTACCATACATTATAAAATGTAATTAACAAATAAATCGGAATGTATTTGTCCTACAGAACACAGTATGCATGTAGGAAAAAAATTAATTGCCAGAGTAGTTAAAATGTTCTGTAACTAACTGTTTGTATTTCTTAGTTTTGCTTCTGGGCTTGAACCTGCAGAATCTCCTTTTTCAGAAAATTCACACTGTATTCGATAGAAGTTTTACACATAGAAAAGTCATTGAGCATCCTGAGTTACTCACTGATTACAGATTTAGCACAAGAATGATTTAACTATAGAAATTTGTAAAGCATCTCAAAGAGAACTGATGCTCAATCATTCTTCTTATTTTCAAGTGCTACATAACATGTATTTGATATAATACATGTAAAAGGAACAACATTAGTTGTTTTGCAGCAACATTTGCAGCATTGCTTGCCTGCATTTCTGAGTGGCACAATCAGATCTGGGGTACCAGCTAGGCAGTCTCTGCATTTTCCCACTCTGTAAAGTCTGTGTAAGCAGCACACAGCCCATAGGGAGCAATGTCTCTGCTGAAGAGATCCAGGAACCCAAGCACACCTGGGTCTGATAAACAAATTACTGACCAAATCCCTTGTCCAATGTTATTTAAATCTCAGACTTGATCTAATAGTTTATTCTAGTTTTAAAGTCTGTGAATTTGAGTATAAAATCAATCACTTCAATGAAAGACTTAATGAGACTTTTCAGCAATACACAATGCATTAGCTAGTTTTTTATTATTTGGGGTCAGAAATTATTTTCGTGTTGTATCTTTCTTACAGCCCCATGAACGTTACCTAATGTATTAGCAGTTCTCACCAGCGGTGCTGTAAAATTTCTAAATACTTTAGGTCTCCATGAAGAATCTCAAATTCGTAGTAATGTACTTGAGGAGCTGGAGTTTAATGTTTGAGGTTGGAGGTGGAATGGATGCTGTTGAGATACCAGTCGACATGAGTCAACTCTTCTTATATATGTGTGTATATATATGATTTTTTTCTTAATAAAATGAAATTAAAGCCAGTAATTCCACATAAGTCATAGGTGGTATTGTATGTTTCAAGCCAACTAGCCAGAACCTTCCTCAAAGATTTTTGTGGGTATCTAAATGTTCCATTTGTTTAGTATTGTTGACAATCCTGTATTAATATAATGCATCGATGCACAATCAGGATTTGAGTGTTGTGAAATGTCTCTCCTTTGAGAGGCAGAGAATGTTACAAGAATCTCTCTTTAAAGAGATTTCACATGGCCTTTTATTTCAGGACTGGCATATGCAAATCTGTTTCTCAGACATTGCATTGTGGCTACCTTCTAATTTACCACTGCAAAACAAAAATGTCCTCCCAAAAATAAAAGACCGACAAAAATGTCAGGTTTTGGCAGTGTGAAGGGAAGCCTATTAAAGCTGTTGAAAAGAATTCCCATTTAAGTCAGCAGCTTTAGGAAGAGCCAGGTTCTTGTCCATGTCAGGAGCGTCATTTTTGGACAGACTGTTGAAAGACAATATTCTCCTTGCCACCAGATGTACATTACTGGGTCCACCAATGAAATACGCTGAGCAGGAAAAACAGGTCTGTAATGCTCAAAAGAAACTAATCTGGCCACCACTCTGTTACCTAGCAAATTGCTGAATAATCATTCTCAAGCCTTTTTGGAGTACCTTTGGATAAACTAAATGAGGCTCTCTCATGAGTCCTACTTGTAGTTTCATTTACCAGTGCACTGTTGCAGTTGCGGTGTTGTGAGAACTAATCACC
>KZ508450.1:4095-19182 GCA_002844005.1 Limosa lapponica baueri | reverse complement strand
TGCCCATATTTCTTACAGGAGGAGGGAAATCTGTCTCCATCTAGTACAGCTCTGGGGTGGGCAACAGAATTGTCTATGCTTGTAAATGCCTTTGCTGGAAGATTTTTCAAACAGTAGTAGCCATCAACGATGATGTAAAATTCAGCACTGATTCACACTTTGTATGATTTGTTGTTTTCAGGTTAGCTTTCTTACACTTCTTGGAAATTACCAGAAAAAGCACAATCCAAACACAAGACAATTAGCATACAACAAATTGGTTAGTAAAGCCTCACTCCTTCAAACCACCCTCTTAGCAAATTTAGTTGCCTACACCTCGAGACCCTTTTTTTACTTCACAAGGACTGAGGTTCAGCCTCAATTTGCAAAATAAGGGCTTTAGTTCTACTGACTATGTGGCATCTTTACCATAGACCAAAAGGGCCTTGAACTGAAATACACTCTCCAAATGAGGCACACACACCTGCCCTTCATCTACAGTGATAGCAGAATAACTTCATTAGCATTTTTTATATTCTAGTTTTCTTGAACATTCTTGCCCTCCAGCATGCTAAAATAACTTCATATACCCCTGACATTGTTTTGTGTGCTCGTTGTGTTCAAGGAAAATTGTTTGACTTTAACGTATCTTAAGAATTTGAAAGTATTGGTCTTTCAGCAGTAAACTCTTTGCGTACATACATGATAAATTACAGGATCAGAGTTTAAGGAGTATGAGAATATTTGAAGAAGAGAGGAGAACAATACTGTTGTCCTTATTAAGTTGACTTACCTTATCTAGCCTTTTTACAGGGTTAATACTAACTGACTTAGTGCACTCTGTGACTTTCAAGTCTATGGGATAATTTCTATATTAATACCAGGAAAATATGCTGAAATTAATGTGTCATGTGTATCTAGAATAAATACACAATATTGATCCTGCTTTCACTGTGTACTTAGCCTTGACATTTGTCCTTGATCTAACAAGGAAAGTGAAAGATTAGGGATTAAACTCTAACCGAAAAAAGATTAGTCAAGATTTACTGAAAATAGCCAAATGTATGATACCAAAATAGCCGATGTATGATACAGGTTTTAAATTGATGTTTGTTTCATATGTGGTCTTACAAAACAATTTATATTAATCAGTTGGTTCCATCAACAATAGTTTGCACTTAGCAGACACCTTCCATCTGAGAATGTTAAGCTGCTTTACAGACAATTAACAACTCAAAACAGAATTATGGGCAAACAAATGCTATTGTCTCTACTACCTCTGTAAAAACCCTCCCTGTAGACAGGTGACATTTTTTTTTCAATAGAGTTAACCCTCAGTGAGACATTGGTGACACATATGACATATGGGGATCCTATCTTGACTCATATTAAATGTACTTACTTGTACTTGAGGTCTACTCCTGTAGAATTATACCTGTGGCTGTATTATCTACTGTAGACAATATTTTTAATAGTAACTTTACTTTTTTCTAATCAACGTCTTGAAGGTGCTTATGAGCACAGTAAGTCGTCCCTGATTGTATTTTACCTGTCGATATTATATTCTAATTAATTGGGGTTTTGGCAAAGCTGTCTTTCTCCACTTCACCTAGAAATGCGTGATTGCTAAGGTTGACCTGGTGCCGTTGTCGTGCTACTCACCACTGTGCATAATACAGCTGACCTCAGCAGGGTTTTCCTTGTTGAGCCAACACGACCATATACCTTTCATTAAACAGTGGTGTTAATAGCCTCTGTCTGGGGAAAAAAAAATATACTGACCAGGTGAGAAATCACCAGAGGCAGAGAACAAAGCAAGCCTGGCCCCAGCACCCACCCCAGGCTAGACTTTTGAGAGAGGACAGGGAGAGGGCATGGCACTGGCCACTTACATTTTCTGATAAGACCGGTAAGAAATCTGTTTTATAATATTTTAACTCTATCTTGCAGTTTGCCTCATGAGTAAAGTTTTGCTGACTTCCCTTTTCAGCTACAGAACCTGCATTTCAAAGGTTAATGTTACTTTATCAGTATTTTCAAAGACAGACCTTGAACAAATGTTACGAGCGTGACCTTAGAAACCATAAACAACTGATACACAAAATTTCACAAACTGTAATTCTTCAGTACTCCCTAGCTTAACCAAATATCTACCTGACATCAGGTCTTTTGTTTTTTTAAACTGTCAAGGCTGTGTGTTTCTAGATAAATTAACTGAAATTATTGGCAAAGGTAAGCGATGCTGTTTGGCTTGGGAATGATGGTAGTCGAACTCGGCACTCCTAAGTGTTTCACAATGCTTCTCAATGGTTTTTTCTGGGTGCAAACAGTTATTTTCTTTCCAGCTTAGGAGTATAAAGCCACACTTCAGAAATAAGGTAAACCTTGAGTTACTTGACAACTCCTCAGCTGGGAGAGGTCAGCTCCCCTCCCCTGTGCCAGATCCTCTGGCATAACTCCCGCTGTGATCCAGAGTCACCCTTCTCTGACACCCAAGCTCTCCCCTTTCCCTAAGGGACTCTGGCAATGCTAGTGGTTCCTCAGTCTCCCATATATTCCTTTTTTTTTGTGTGTGTGTAAATTTTGATTGCTGTATTCTCTTATTTAAGTAATTAACAACAGGACATTAGAAGGTACTTCTGGTGTGTGACAATGTTAAGCTTTCTAAAACATGATGATAATCAGAAAAGTGGAATTAAGATGTGATATAAGGTATGCTTTCATTGTCCTGAACACAAATAGCAAAACTTCTGTCTGTTCTAGGGCAGACAATATTTGTCCAGTTATGAGTACTAAAACATGCCATACCTGATAGATCTCAAGAGATACTGCTGCCAAATTTCCATTTAAAACCAAAGTGTTGTTTCTCTCTACTTAAAATGAATAGGCTGCATTCTGTGGTGTTGCATGTACGGTCAGAAAAATATTATTATAGCAGCTACAAAGAAGAAATGAACTAACATCATGGATCAAAATTCTCACACAGAACTGTGAAACCACAATTGGGTTCAAATTTTGCAGCTGGGTCCTTCCTCTAAGATCTTACATTTAAGGACTGTGCAAATGTCAGAAGTTGAACGCTTACTCATATGATTAGGCCGAACTAAAACACATGGAATTGTATCCCAAGAAGAGGGATGGAGGTGGACGTGGTTTGATCAGAGTAAATCCAGGTGACCCCATAGCACAGAGCCAACACTGACAAAGGAAACATCATTTGAGATGCAGAATTTATGGAACAATTGTAAAGATGGTTTAAAGTTTCAACCGCACCAGCAATCACTGTTTCACAATGAAAGACCTAGATGGGACTGTCTAGATCACAGGGTTCAGATCCCACCATTAACAACTGTTTCATCCCAAAGTGCCCATGTAACAGCTATTTACACCCTTGTGGGGACCTCTCGTGAAATGTAGACCTATGTTAAAAGGCAAAAAGCTGCAGTCCTAATGTGTCATAAGAACAGCCCACATGAGATCCTGAGCGTTTCCATCGTCTTGAGGTACCTTGCAGTATAACACTAATTGTCCATTAGAACTGTGCAGGGTAATCAGCGTGCCTTAACCGTTTGTGAATCAGATGCAGCTCCCTGCCTGCGTAGCTGCTGACACACACAAGGATTTATTACAAAGTTAAAATTAAATGCTATTTTTCTCTCATCAGGCTCATGCAAAAGTTTGGCATAACTACAAAGAACGCTTTCAACCATATCAGAAGGGGATGATGTCCATAGTATTGGGATCCCACTGGATCGAACCTAACAAATTGGAAGACGCTTTGGACATTTCTAAATGTCAGCAGTCTATGGAGAGAGTACTCGGATGGTTTGCGAAACCCATCCATGGGGACGGCGATTATCCAGAAGAACTGAAAAATGAATTATTGTTTTTGCCACGCTTTACTGAGGAAGAGAAAAACTACATAAAGGGAACAGCTGACTTCTTTGCATTTTCCTTTGGTCCTAATAACTTTAAACCCCCAAACAGTCTACCAAAAATGGGACAAAATTTGTCACTCAATTTGAGGGAAGTCCTGAACTGGATTAAACTGGAATACAACAGTCCTCGAATCTTGATTGCAGAGAATGGTTGGTTCACTGACAGCCATGTGAAAACAGATGACACCACAGCCATCTACATGATGAAAAACTTCCTTAATAAGGTTTTACAAGGTTTGTACGCAAGTTAGTTGTTGGATTTTCAGAGAGCTTTTTAAGATCATTTGATATTTAGCTCTGTAATGATTTAAAATTCTTTTAGAAGAATAATGGCAACTAAGTTAATTATTAATTATTTATACTGCATGAGTACACGTCATGGATCACGATCTACTGGTGCTAGGTGTTGTACAAACACAAAAAACCCCATAGTCCCTGTCCCAGAAAGCTAAAGTCCAACATCTACATTGGATTTTAAGTAAGTGCAAAACTATGTCAGAAATCAATGAAAACAAATCTACTGGATATCGCTTTTCACTGCTGGCAGCCCAACTGTAAAACCTTTGTGCAGTTACATATCTTGACGACAGGAAAACAAGACGGTGACTACAGACTGTCACTGCCGTGCTGGGGTCCTGCTCCAACGCAAGATGTGCAAAGGAAATCAGCAGCAGAAGGGCAATAATTCTTCAGGATTATTGCATGCCAAACAGAGATAATATGTTTTAATAAGACTCTTCTAATCATGGTATTTGCCCTTCATAAAGCCAGTGTACAGGGGTGCTCCCTGAAGGCAAAAGATTTAACTTTGTATGAAATAGAAATGCTGTTAGTACCTAAAGCCCTTGCAAAACCTGTATTTCTTTTCTCCCTTGCCCAGTTTGTGGGTTCGGCGCTGGGAGAGGAGGGGCAGTGGCTGGTCCTGAGAGCCATCCTCCCAGCAGGCTGCAGTGATGGGGTGGCTCGAATCCCTTTACAAAAAAACTTTCTTATCCTCAGAAAAGGGAAAACATGAGTCATTGTTTACTCTGACACCAAGTCAGGAAGTACTGTGTCACCAACAAACTTAATTAAGCTTCTAATGAAGACTATCCAGATATATTTAAAGTTAGTTCAAACTGTAAACTCCACCTAGCACATCTGTGCAGTTTGTCCTGCCTTTTCTAGATGTTGAGGAGGTTACATACCAGTATTTGGTTTCTGATATTTTAAATACTGCCTTGACCCATTTGGAAGTGTGGAACCGGTACATCTTTGGACACATATGTAAGAAAATCCACAGCATGTTCTTTGTTTTAATCCTTTACAGCAGACCAGGCTGTAATAACCATCAGTGGATTCGAACTTCTGAAATACTTGGTCAATGTTCAACCAATAACTGCTTCCTAAGAATTGTCATCTATGTTTTTATGTATGCAAATTCTTTAACCTCTGGTTCAAAATACAGGATTCCCTCTTAACTAATGCATTTTTTTCTGAAGCAAACTTTAATTTGTCTGATCAGGAATAAAATTTGGAACATATTTTCATATTTTTACTTACAGATAAGTCAGGTATAACTTGCTGTTTGCAGTAAAATCAATTAGGTCATATTAACCTCAAAACATCATGTATATAGGCCAAATTGTAATGAGATGGTAGCTGTTAAGATAGCATGTAACAGGCTAAAAGGAGCTACACTCGTGTGTGTGTATGTCTAAAAGCAGAGTGCTGTAAACTTTGCACTGTATGTCTGTAACTCACGGCACTGTGAGTCATATGAAAATATGTGATGTGTAACATCACCGTCGCAATGAACTGCCCCTGATTATGATAGAAGGATGCAATTGAAACTACAGCTCCTGAGTGGCAGGCATATGCCTACTGGTACTGAAACTAGTACTTCTGCAGGAGGACTCCAAGGCTCCTCCTAAAGCAGACACAGAAATGCCTTTCTCTTCCGTGGATGTCACCTCTGGTGGCCTGACCGCATCTACCTTCAGCCCCTTGTTCCTGCCCCCAGCCATCCCCTTGGTTTTTAAGAGGACTTTCTCATCCCTACTCTAACACTCACTGAGGATCCTGACTTCTGTTTCTGTCTTCTCCTTTGACTATCACTGCAAACAATGCTGCAAACATACTTTTATGCTGATCCACAGGATCTCTACCTGTCACCCACCTAACTATTAATTCTTCTTACCACAAAATATGCATAAAATGGTGCTTTTTTCCCTACCCGTTTAAACAGCCAAAAATTCTCATTTAGGCATGCACTATCTCAAGTAGCACAGAATCTTTTGGTTTGGCAGTTAAACTTAGCCCCCATCCATTCAGTATGCTTCTAGAAAAAAATATTTTTTTCTCATTTGTCACTTAGACTGTCCCTATGTGTCTGCCTCCATTTGTTCCATCTTTACTTGCAAGACCCTTCTGGCCTATCTCTTTATCCTCTACGTCATTCTCCACCTCTGCGTTTGGCATTTGATATTTTCAGACATTTTTATACTTTCTCCCATGGTATCCCTAATGTTTAGAAGTTGCTTTTCTTGAAAATACATGTCATCGCATTGCTTCGTTACATTCCCTCAGCTCCTTACCACATTCTGGCCTTGTCTATTACACACTTACATTGCAAGCTCTTAGGCTTTCTACTTTTTTCATCCAGCAGCTAGTAAAATACCATGCTTGACCAAGGCAGTACAGCTGGGCACCTTGATACTTTGCTGTACGAATACAAGTCCTGTGCCAAAGTGCCTCCTCCTGAAGTTGCAGCACAGTGTGACTAAGGCAAAGAAGTTCAGTGGAAATATAAAATTATGCAAAGTAAAATGGCCCGAGAAAATAAGGCAAAGCAATGTTGGGTGAGAGTAGAGCTTTAAATCAGAATACTTCATCTTTATTCCTTGGCTTACTCTCGGTGGCCTGCAGGTGAAATATGGCTGTCCATCTGGCTGTGTCACAATCCTCAGTGACCTCACTTGGTCACTGCTTTGCCCTTGATATTCCAGCCCTTATAAGGTTAACGTGAGGAGTTAACTGGTGTTCTTTCCAAGCTTAAAGCTGGTGACAGGCAGCTAACATAACTGGGCATGGAGTTTGGACTTTTTCTTCCAGGCTGCCAGCTGGCACACACCATAAGTGGGTGATGAACATTGTTGTTAGTTGGTGTCCAGCAAGAAGCTGCTTTGGAAGTTCTGCTGCCCTTCCTGGTGAATTCAGGTTTCACATCCAAGAAAGCAGTCATTTTGTCATCTTTCTCACATATTATATGTAAAAGACTATATGTATAATGTATACTCCTTTGTAAGGTGGGGGGACATTAAGATTGCCTGAAGAAACTCTCATGTGCTGCACCCATTCTGTGAATAAATCAAGCACTTCAGTCTCTGGGTTGATCAACCCAGCTTCTTCTAAAGTCATCACGTGTCCCATACCGACATATTTTTCAACTTAGAAGCTGAATAGACATTCCTAAATGGTAGAGCTTGCAGACATCTTTCAAATAAAGGTAGAGCAATAAAAGAGTTTTAGCTACATGACAAATACAAAGGCACAAACTAGATCAGCTGCTGAACCTTTAATTTCTACTCATGATTCTCTAATTTTATTGGTATATATAACTTGAAATCATCAAATGCAACTTAAAATCTGTATATAGTGTAATATTTCACGTTTTGTAAATCATCCTAGAGTAACTTAATTTCTTAAGGAACTAGTGATGTATTTTTTAATGAATAAGTACTAAGATATATAACGTCTCTCAGAGTTTTGTAATTAATTACAATGGGCCAATAACCCTAAAGTGTTGAAAAAACCCTCAAGATTTTCAAAGTGAATAGACCTTTCTCATAAATATCCCTTATATACATTAGAGTCCTAAATATAAGACTCATGGATGTTACTTTCTCTTACGCAGCCATTAAATACGACAACATAGATGTGTTTGGTTACACGGCCTGGTCACTCCTTGATGGCTTTGAATGGCAACATGCTTACAACATCAGGCGCGGATTATTTTACGTTGACTTCAAAAGCAAAAAAAAGGAAAGGATTCCCAAGTCATCTGCACTTTATTATAAACAAATCATACGAGAAAATGGCTTCTTCCCAAAGGAGTCTACCTCAAGCTTGCAAGCTCAGTTCTCTTGTGACTTCTCCTGGGGTATCACCGAGTCTGTTCTTAAGGTAAGTGTGAATTATTGGGAAGACCGCTGGAGGCAGAGCGATCAACAACTTTACTTTGTGAATAAATGACCATGTACGGCACCTTGCGTTCAGGAATCTCAATGCACACTGCAAACAGAAGTTAAGCCTAGCCATAATTGCACAGGTTTGGTTTTGTGTACTTTACAGGCTTTCGGGTGAGCTAGTCAGAGTGTGCCAGGTGCTCATGCAGGAGCCCTTCCATGGCTGGCCCTCCCTCGCCGTCCCTCTGCCTGCATCTCCACGTGGCAGATCAGATCAGATCAGATCAGATCAGATCAGGAAATTTCAGACCCAGAAGCTGACCCCGACAGATTGGTCCTGGGTTATTCTTCAACCAGGGGAGTTTCCCAATCCAGCTCGCAGTGTGTCCATAGGGATGCCTACGACAGCACGATGGAGAGGGTGGCACAGGGCAGGGACAAGGTGGTTACACTGGTGGCAGCAGAGCAACCTGCAGGCTCAAGGTCTCGTCTAGTGCTATTGAACACAGCAGAAACTGATTCCTGGGTTGAGCCTGGCTCTAAGTGCTGCTTGCACAAGTGGGTAACAAGCCATTGTTTAAAAAGACTTACACCACATGAGAAAATAACCAACATCAGCACATATGGCTTTTACCATCTAAGCTCACATTTGAGAACAGATCATACCACCTTTTTTCCAAACTGGTTCCTACAGTATCTATTTCTACTTTAAAAGTGGTAGAAAAGCTAACTGTATGTATGGCCAGTGCTGGGATACCCTTTTTGTCATTGCACACAGAAAAACAGACCAACATCAGCCTCAAAAAATAACAGCAAAGCTCTGTAATTTAACCTACTCACTGACAACCACAGGGGGAAAAAAAAAAGTAAATCTTCTATATATTTTATTAAACATTCTGAGGAAATATACAGCCCAGAAAAGTGCATTTTCTTTAAAAAACCCCCACCACATTTAATTTAAATATTTTGAACTTCACTGTATTGTATTACGGATCCTACAAAAGATCTTTTAAAAAATTATCCTGTGCTACACAGAATACATCCTGTGCTAACCTTGTTTACTAGCAGATGATTGTAAAGATACAACTAATATTAAATGCTACAAGCTGTTTGTGTCCGATGTTTGCGTAGGCAGAAGGACTACCAGTAAGACCAGGGAACACCGTGCCACAGTTTCATAAGGCTGATCTCAGCAGCAGTGCCAAAATAATCCGTGCCAGCCTCATATACCCCCCCGGGTGCTTGTTCTCAGCACCCTGCTCTCCTGCCAGCTGCTGAGAACTGCTGTTTGCACAACCACAGAGTGGGCTCGATCCGGGAGATGTATCTGTGTAAAAATGTATGTTGTGTAGGCTCTGGCAGGGCAAACGTGTGTAGCTGAATAGAGAGTGCAATTTTATATTTTCCGTAGATGAAGGAGCAGATAGCCACTAGCACAGGAAAATCCTGTATAGTCGAGTGTGTTGTCCTCTTCCACTTGGAGCATCTAAGCAGGACCTCCTGACATCCAGCACTAATCCTACAGCCAGAAATGCAGGCTACAAGCAGGCATTCATTGAATTAAACCCCATTGTAACATACCGTTTTTATTTTCACAGGCAGAATCCATGGCTTCCTCGCCACAGTTCTGCGATTCCAGCCTGTACCTCTGGAACGTCACAGGAGACGGGCTCCTGCACAAAGTTAAAGGGGTGAAGCTAAAAACCCGCCCAGCACAGTGCACGGATTTTGTCAGTATTAAAAAGCAGCTTGACCTCCTGGAAAAAATGAAAGTCACCCATTACAGATTTGCACTTGACTGGTCACTAATTTTGCCCAATGGCGATTTGTCAGTGGTCAACAGGCAAGTTCTGAGGTATTACAGGTGCGTGGTTAGCGAAGTACTGAAGCTCAATGTCCAGTCCATGGTCACCTTATATTATCCAACTCACGCCTACCTGGGCCTGCCGGGTCCTTTGCTGCAGGCAGGAGGATGGTTGAACCAGTCTACTGCCTACGCTTTTCAAGACTACGCTGCTTTATGTTTTCGGGAACTTGGTGATTTGGTTAAACTTTGGATTACAATAAACGAGCCCAACCGCCTGAGCGATGTCTACAATAAGAGCAGCAATGATACATATCGGGCAGCACACAATTTATTAATAGCACACGCCATGGCCTGGAGAGTATACGACGAGCAGTACCGGTCCTTTCAGTACGGCAAAGTGTCCCTGTCCCTGCATTCGGACTGGGCTGAGCCTGCCAACCCCTACTCTGAATCTCACTCAAAAGCTGCCAACAGGTTTCTCCAGTTTGAAATAGGCTGGTTTGCTGATCCCATATTTAAGACTGGGGACTATCCAGCTACCATGAGGGAATACATCGGCTTTAAAAACAGAAGAGGCCTCTCGTACTCTTTGTTGCCATCTTTCACAACCGAGGAAAAGCAGCTCGTCAAAGGTGCAGCTGACTTTTATGCACTGAATCATTTCACCACCAGATTTGTGATTCACGAACCTCAGAACGGGAGCCAGTATGAATGCGATCGTGACATCCAGTTTCTGCAGGATATCACCTGCCTGAGCTCCCCTTCCCGTTTGGCCGTGGTGCCTTGGGGAGTGCGCAAAGTTCTCAAGTGGATTAAAAAAACCTACGGTGACATCGATATTTACATCACAGCAAACGGAATAGATGACCAGTCCTTAGACAATGACGAACTCAGAAATTATTACTTGGGAAAATACATACAAGAGGTTTTAAAAGGTGAGTATATGATAGATTCGGGTTCCCCAGAGCCATTTCCATAACACAGAGCCAGGCATTCCTTAAGCAAGCCCCTAAGACTTGCCCCAGAGAGGGCAAGCAGCTCTGGTTGAAAGGCAGGAACCAGCCGTCAGCATTCAGCCTCCTGAGGGGCCCGATTCTGCAGGCATGCTCGGGGTAGATACAACACAAAGCAATGACATCAAGCCCTCACGTGAAATGCAGCCACAGCTGCTTCCAGTTTAAACCCTGCGAGAAGCCATCTGGGCATGCATGTACAGCAGAGCAGTTCAGAAGTTAGTAGGAGACAGCCCTTCAGGCCAACAACTCTCAAGAGACAACTCTAATTTCTACTCTGCGAAGAAAGGCAGGAGTCTCCTTACTTGCTGCTGAACTAGAGTCATTGGATAGGAAAGCATAAGCAAGTCCAAGGAGACCTGGAGGGAACATAGAGAAGAAATACAGCAGGTCACCAGATTTTTAAGCAGCTGCTGTTGAAGGGAGAGTTAAACTCTAGTTCCTGTTCCACTACTTGCTTTCTCCTGTGCACCTACAGAAACCTAGCTCTTCACTTTAGAGAAAAATTAGTAGCAATTATGGAGGTACAGGACCAAAACGCTCAAGGCAATTATCTTCAGCAATAGCTTATCATATGAGAAACGCTGCAGGCGCCTTACCCCTCCCATCCCTCTTCCTCCAACCAAAGGTTAGAAGGAAAGCAGCAAGCCACAGGACACTAGAAAGGCCTCAGTACCTGAACCACACAGTTAAAAGGGGAGGTGCAATACATCCTGCCCTCACTGTTCCCTACCGGTGAGTGCTAGTGACCTCCCTGACCAGGACAAGGGGTATCTTAAAGCTCTTCTGAGGTACCTGTCCCCAAACATAGTCTATGTATCCTGGTTTCTCCTCTCTAGGAGCTAGCTACGTAAAAAATGAGACAGGTCTTACTCATGGCTAAGCATGGCTTCAGATTAGACACCACCGAGAGACTAAGCATTCCCCCTCCAGTGCTTACTTAGCTCTTTCTCTATTACTATAGCACTAATGAGCATTTGCTGATTTATTTTCTGTGCTACTTTCACACTGCAAACAAAGGAAAACCAAGTCATTAAAGGAAATAAAGTTATTAAAGGTTTTTAAAGGGCACTCATGATAGCATTCCCATTTTAATTTTCAGATAGCGTGACGCTTTATAGCGCCCACAGAAAGATCCCCCCCTGAATTTACAACGTTTGTGCTTAATCTGGGCCACATCCCTGACTATGCTTTCTGCTTACACGTGAATTGGAGAGATGTTTACTCACCAAGGACTGCTATTTATGATTTCATTAAAGTATTTCCACCCAACACTTGGGTGCCACAGTATAACACAGTCATGCCTGCTGTGGGGCTGAGCAGCTGGGTTTGGAGCAGGGTAGGAATTTTTGGGAAGCTCCTCTCACAGCGCAGATGAGCAGCTGCTCCCCTCGAGTGGCTGCAGCTGGGTTCAGTCAAGAGCAGCGTCTGGCTTTCCCCAGCAAAGCAAGCTCCCACCTCTAACCCTGTTCAAACCCAGCTTTCACAGTGTAGGTCCTGAAAATTCCCAAATTCTAACTTTTTATTAAAAACCACCCCAATGCACTTTCTACTTAATTAAGACAGCAGGAGCCGAGTATTAGAAGCAGTAAATATTTCACAGTGCAATTATGCTTTTTAAATTGATAGGTTAATCATTTGAAATCTGAACTCATTACCAGAAGCTTTGCAGGTCATGCAAGGTTTTATTAACAACATTTGTTTCTTCTTTTTTTTCCTCCTCCTTCACAGCATACTACATTGATAAAGTCAAGATTAAAGGCTACTATGCATTTAAGCTGACCGAGGAAAAATCTAAGCCCAGATTTGGATTCTTCACTTCGGATTCAAAAGGAAAGCCTTCCATAAAGTTTTACAATAACCTGATCAGCAACAACGGGTTTCCTGCTGACTATTCGCTCTGCGATCCCCCCAGCCAAAAGCAGTGCAGCTTCTGCTTGTTTATTTCTCAGAAGAAGCCGTTAATCTTCTTTGCCTGCTGCCTTTTCTCCACCCTTATCTTGCTTTTAACCATTATTGTTTTTCACAAAAGAAAAAGAAGAAAACGTTTTAAGGCAAAAAGCATCCAGCACACCTGTTTTTCGTTCTGAAAAGGGGGCCCAAGCCCACTTTCAGTGGGATCCATCACTGGTTGCATTCTACAGCAGATGATGCAGATCTGTAGAAAAGCACTATGTTGAGTCACTCCAGTTGTACGCACCAAGCATTTCACTGGGAAATGCAAAGCGAATTGTATGCACACGGAGAAGAGCTACAATGACATTTCTTTCTGGTGAAATTACTTTTATCCACCATCTGCACATAGAAGTAAAATTCATCTATTTAAAAAAGCAGAAAATTTTATGACTCTCCTGTGCCTTGGAATAACCTTTCGAACAGTTTGACTTGAAAAGAGACATTAAGCTGTGAGAACTGAGACGCACTTTTCTATGAACCTCTCTAGACCCAAGTGTCTGACTGTGATGCATATTCATGTTGTGAATGTTGAGCACAAACTGCAGTTGTCAGGGCTTACAAATAAAAGTGTTATTAAAACCCACAAACTTTCAGCCGAGTACAATACTAAGAATGAAATATGTTAGGCCAGTTTCTGAAGGTACCTCTAAAAGAACGAATCCAAGTTAACTCCATTATCAACCAACATACCTGTATCTCTGACACACTGGGTGAAGTAGAGATCAGATGTTAACATTTTAATCAAGTGTAACCGGACCCACAGGAGACAAGTGAAACTAACATACAATCACTGTTTTTCATCCCCAAAATGGGGTAGCCCTAAAATTTTTACTAGCAGAGAACATAAAAATATATAGTAACTCTTAATCTACTCAAGAGTGATGAATGTAATTCTGAATTGCACTTTTTCATATAAATAAATATATATCGTCATCTTAGCTCTGGTCAAGTGACAGCGCAAGCCGTGGGTGGGGTAAAACCATGAGGGGAGTTTATTGCTATTACAGCATTAAACAAAAGCGACTGGCCCAGGCATAATGCTTGGAAAGGACAAATGAACCTGCTCATCTCATCTAAACTTTTCAGGGACCAAACCCAGAGGTTTCCCTTGGTCTGGTTTTGGTCACCTCAAAATAAGCCCAGCAAGTTTTTTCCCCATGAACTGCACCATCATTTTAAATTCACATGGACCGGCCTTTTCAGTCGCTGCATCAAATGGTGCGCTGAGATCATCCCTGCCCAGGCCGGTACCACCCACCTCTGGAGAGGGGCAGAGAAGCTGCTCTAGAAATGGAATGAAGGGCAAAAAGCCATCAGTTAAATTCCTACTGCCTTCCTCCACTAGCCTCCAGTGGCTAGTACCATTTTCAAGACAGTGAAACCCCCAACCAGTTCCTACTAGAAGCTGGTTACCTCAGTCTTAAGGTCCCCAAACAGACACACTTTATCTGTACCCCAGTGCTTCTGAAGAGACAAGGCATAAAAACACACTGTCTTTTCCAACTGCGTCTGAACATACAAGATCACATCAAACACAAGATAAATGGTAATATATTATGATAAAGTAAATTATAACATAAACGATAAAGTATTAAGGCCACTTACAGACTACTAGACACTTTGTAGAAGTGCTACTTTGAGGATACATGCAATTGACTGAACCCCAAACTCCCCGTACTTGACCCAACCATGAGTCTCAGTTCATAAATGCATGAGACTATTTTTCCATTCTATTTCAAGTACTGGTCAACATCACAGAAGGCTCATTAACTCAAAAGGTAAGTACTAGTAAAATGGTGAGGGACTCTGGTCCATTCCACACTATAAAATATTCTACTAGTGTGTCAAAACAGCACAGGTGTTGGAGGTGTGTGCATCCCTCCACCACCCAAAGACACTGACAAATTCTTGCTCACAGCAACTGGGGAATCAAACTGAAGGACACTACAGGGAAACTGCTCTCGAATTCCATGTGCATTCTGGGCGCAGAGATTATTTTGGAATAATCTTTAATAACCTTTATAGCTGCACAATTCAAACAACGCAAGAACCCATCTTAAAATTGTTGAAGAGGCCACAGACAATGTCCACATCCGCAGGTTAGTACCACTTTTCCAGGCTCAGAGACACTAGTACCGCACACCCCTGCTGAACTCCAAAGAATCGTGCAAGTAGGTGCTTTGGGCAATCTTCTGAATTTCTTAGGTACACATAGATACTTCCCTCAA
>KZ508449.1:27231-46899 GCA_002844005.1 Limosa lapponica baueri | reverse complement strand
CCTCAACCACCTCCCTGGGCAGCCCATTCCAATGCCTGACAACCCTTTCAGTAAAGAAATATTTCCTAATATCTAACCTGAACTTCCCCTGGCGTAACTTGAGGCCATTGCCTCTTGTCCTATCATCTGTAACTTGGGAGAAGAGACCGATTTTCCTCTGACATACGTGCATTTTACACCAATGCAATGCAATAGAAAAGTTTGGGGGGGTTACTTAGTTAAATATATCGAAGTTGGAGGATTATCAGGTCTTTGTTTTGTCTTGTTTTGGTACTAGTACTGCGTCTCTAATGTCCTAATTTCACAAATACCTGCAATGTAGGAATAAATACCCTGAACTTCCAACACAAGTAAGACGAGCCCTCCTTGAAAGTAATCTCCATATTTCAGTGCTGTCACCTGCAGCGTAATTTGAAAAGACAAGCGGAGGAGTCGTTTGACATCATACACACAAGGGGCATCAAGCATCTGCACCATTCAAATGAATTTCCATTTCTTGATATGGATTTTAGGGCACAGCTGTGGAAGCAACAACTTCCCCTCTGGTGGTACAGTCACAGGGCAGAAAGGTGAATGGACGTCCAGGTCTTCTGTGCTGATGTTGTATCTGATTATTTTTTCCAAATGGAGATTGATGCTGCCAATAGCCCCTTGTCCTTTTTCTCAGAGAGGAGGACAGACCACTCCTTCAGCAAAGAGTGCCTGTCCCACTGTCCAGAGCTCTTTTGGGAAGTTCCTAAATTCCCAGTGTCCAGCTTCACAATGAAAGACATGCATCATTTTGTTTAATCAGTGAGGAGAGTCAGGAATAAGCTGAAGGCTCTAAAAGATTAGGCAGATGAATCATCTTGGGAAGACGTAAACAAATAAACCCGCAGGGTGAGAGAAATACAAGATGTGATCGTTAGCAGTAAATGAACCCTGAGTTTGGAAAGCAACAAAAATGTCCTGTGTGCTGCTGAACTGGGTAGGTGTAGATATCCTGTCTACAGGATATCTACAGAAGGGGAGGAAAGTCTCCTTTCTGTTCAGCCCTAAGTTGCTGAGCACTGTCAGGGCACCTCATTACTAGACCGTTGTTGACAATCAGAGGGAATTCAGATAAGAGCATTGAAAAGCCTTTGAGGAATTTAGAAAGAAAGAAAGAATAAAGAAGTTAAATATGTATGCTTTTGTTAGCTGGCAGCTATAGGGGAACGCCACCATCTGCACCACTTGAAAGATGTAAACACTGAGGATGAAGATGACTTATTTAGCATAACCCATAACTAGGCATAATGACACAGAGTACAGATAGGGACTAGTAAAACTAATAGCAGGAGAAAGTACTTGATAAGGTGTGTTAAGTCGAGAAATAATCTCCCAAGGAAAACACACAAAGCTTAATGTTTGTATGTTGGAAACCAGACAGTGCACAAGAGGGAATAAAGCTGTGCTTTTATGAAGAGGCGCTGACTGTGTAATCACCTCTTTTCCCAGCTCTAGATTAAAAGACACAAAGGCTCAGTGGGCCAAAGTCATTTCTGGTGAGATCTGAAGAATTATGCCAGAAATGTCCTACTTTGGGCATTTGCAAATACTCTAAAACAAATACAGCAATCTAGTTCTTTTTATGGTGCTTAATCTACTATGAGTATTTTAACAGCGTAGTGTAGCTCTACTCACAGCCACAGCTCTGCAAGACCGGCTCAGTGGTTTTAATTTCTCGACATTCCCTCTCTATTCTTTTGCTTCCCTTCAAATGTTGTTGCATCTCTCAAATTTTGCCTTGAAAATACACCTCTGTGGAGGGCTATCAAAACTCTGGCAGTCATTTAAGACCTGTTTTGAGGTGCCTTGGTGGGACTTCAGCCAAACAGGTTTTCTGTTCAGACATACTGGCACATCTGAGCTGAGCTACACGCTCCTGCAGCTTGTGTCACGCTCAGAAGACTTGGTGCTGGTTTGAGAGTCCCGTCTCCTGGACTTGGGTAGGTGGATACAAATCTGTTTCCTTTTTCAGAAAGCTCTCTAGGTCCCGTGATGCAAGGAAGAAGTTTGAAAGAGAAGAAGGTCATCAATTAAGGTCTTGTGGTTGCATCTTACTCCTTGTGCAGAAAAGACCTGATCCTTTTTTCAGATAGCTGGAAAGGACTCTGAATGCACAAAGCTTTCAATACAGGGTATGATGGTCCATCTGATTTGGGCTTACAGATGAATTTTCTTTTTGTTAGATTGATATTTTAGCTTCCCTCATGGTAATGACTGAAAGTTTTAGAAAATGGGGAATATGTTACTTGATGTAGTTACAAAAATTGGAGTATGATTCAGTTCTGTGACAGACCTAGACAATTATTGGAGGAATTGTGTAAGAAAAGCCTCACAAATCTGAATGTTATATATTTTCAGTGTGACTTTTAGTGAAATTCAGCGGCATATACTTCAGGTAACTTCCCTCTGAAAATACATGTACTTTCTTTTTGATTTCAGCAAAATAAATTTCTTCAGAACAAAGCATGTCATTAGCAATGGTCTTAAAATGATATTCCACTTTTTCTGGATGATTTTTTTAATAATCAAGGATAAAATGTGTGTCCTCAGTCAGTTTAGTTTATTATTTCTGTCTTTATGAGTGTTTTATAGAAATGAATTTTGTACTCTTTTTCTGAACCTGTCTTAACAGAAACAGCATTCTGCAAAACGAGTTAAAAGACCGAGTCATGGCATGCTGAAGATATCAGATGATAGAGAAAAACAAATTACTTTTCATTCCAGTCTTTGTATACAAGACTTTGCTTAATTTCTGTGTTAGTAAATGGCACTTCTGTTCTTCCAAGAAGATTCAGTATAATGTTTTCAATATCTTTAAATGCTGAATTAACTGCGAGTCTGCTGCGATCACCAAGGCATACTCACACCTATTTAACACCCGGGAACTGGTGTGTGCTAGCATGCATCTCCTGCTGAACACTAAATCTTGCTTTCCTTGCTGTAAATACTTCCCTTGTGCTTATATTTTCTAGAGCAGCTAGTGAAATACCTCCTAAAACAACCTCTCTCTCCAGACTGCTGCAATGGGGTGACTGCAAGCTTGGTGTGTTCCTGTGCCAGCGAGGGATGCTCTGTTTAAGATAAATGGATGTAGAGTAAAAAGTACTCAGTTGCCTGCCTTTGATTTTATTTTCAATAGTGTAGCCAGGAGACAGAATATGAACTGGAAAGGTTGTTGAAAGATGATAACAGCAAACATGAGGATTTCTTTCATTGCCTGTCTCCCACCACCTGCTTGATGCTTTGGACTGGTCCCTTCCAAGGGTCTTTCTCTCATCTTTAACTTTTCATTACCCCAGACTGTATGTGACCTGGGACACGAGTGTCCCCTGCTCAGACTGGGGCCCTGTATATGCTGAAATGGCATGAACTGCTGAATTGGGGTGAGAGATGGGTGCTGCATGAGCCATACCCGCCGTGCTGGGAGGCCACTTTCTCCTAGTACCTCGGCAGTCATGCAGAGGCCGTGTAATGATCTCTCCAGGGTGCAGGCAGTGCTCCAAGCCACAGTGACTAAAAGCAGTGAACCTCATCTTGGTTTGTGAAACAGGAACTGTTAGTGTAAGGCAGTGGTGGAAGCTGAAACTAAGGGAAACTCTAGACTAAAGTGAGACATTTCTGTTACTCACACTCTTACATATACATTTTTCATTTTGAACTGAGGTTTTATTGTGCTCTCCTTCCAAATGAAGTGAGCTTTCACGTGCCTGGGTATTCTTCATACAGATTGTTACCGTGAGCATTTCTTTGTCAGTGCTATCAAGATACCAGAATTTAATAATCAATGTGCCTGATAATATAGTACATAATATAGTACAAGTCCTAATTTTAAAATTGGTATAGTACTAATATTTGTAGAAAATTTAAAAGCGTGTCAGCTATGTCAAAACTTTTGCACAAAGTGATCCGTAACACACAATGCACCAAAAAAAAAAAAAGAGAGAAGTATAATGCTAAAAATTAATTCTATGATTTGGCTGCAATATCTGTGTATTGACCTAAGATGCACAGAATGACCTAGAGTTTTTTCCTTAGCTCCTTATGCTACCAAGTACCTGTAGAAAAAAAATTATCCATTGCTTCTGACCTTAATACTGTCCCCTTTTAATACTGTTTTGGGTACCCAGTTAATGATTCAAAAAAGCCATTTGGATTGTCTAAGTGACTTCGTAGCAGCTGATGTGAGACAAGTGGTTATTAGAAAGAGCATAATGGATGTAAACTGAAAACCAGACCTGGAGCCTGCACACACATGCTGCTCTTTCTCCCACCTGTGATTAGCAGGAGAGTTTTTCAGCAATATCAGGACAGGAGGTAAAAAGGAGCCACAGAGAATTGTTTTTCTAAAGCTCAGCAGAGTCTGTGAGTTGCTGGTTGGTTGTGCACACCTTATTAAAATTTATGCTGCATTAAGGAGGCTGTCAAGAGGCAACTCTTTGTGTTAATGAATGGTGATGTTTTCAGAGGTATCAGTTCTTTCACAAAAGATCATCTATCTATCTTTGGTAGAACAGGTTTTGCTGGAGCCTTGATTGATTGCTGAAGACAATTTTAGCTATTCTGCTTGGTAAGAAAGGATCGCTGGTGTATACTTTTCCTCTTTTGTTTTCTCTTTCTTTGAGGTGATTGATGTACTCAAACTGGCCCTTTCTACATGACATGAATGCCATGTAACATGAGGCATCTGATGAAAGCTCGATATTCCCTTGCTGAAATTGATAAAAGCCTCCCAAAACCCAGCTCAGACCTTTGTATTATGACAGTATTGCTGGCTTGCTGACTCTTTAGGACAGCACAGGGCTAACCCAGGGATGCTGCCGGCCAGAGGGAGCCATGTGGGGTGTGAGGGGTGGGCAGGAGGTGGAGGGGACAAGGATGAAATACAGGTGTTGCCAGAAGAGAGGGGAGCTGGCTGGTTTACTTGCATGAGAGGGTGGAAACAGAGAGGTTAAGAGGAGTGGTGGGACGGGCACCTGGGTGGGTTTCCTGGAGAGAGGTTAGGGCTGGGGAGGGGTGTCCCAGGTCTTGCCTGCTGACCTGGGCAGTAGTGATGCCTCTGGAGTGCCTTGGTAGGTGTCTATCAAGAGAAGCAGGTAAAGATGCGGGGAGATGGAGGGGCTCAGTGCAAAGGAGATCCAGGAAAAGCAGATGCCATATGTATGTATTTTGCTATACTTGGTTTCTGATGTGTAGGAAAGAACAGAGGCCCTGTATAGTGAAGTACCCCTATGGAGGGAAGGGAAATGTGTTTGTGGGGGTTTTTTTCTGTCTTCTTCAGCCAAATAATTTCCAGGAAAATAGTGAGATTTTACCAAGTCTTAGATAATGAGACTTCTCATGCTTTGTCAAATCTGGACATGAGACGCACCCTGGGGCTGTGCAGGAGTCTTGCTGCCTTCGTCTTCACCTTCAAAGAGAAGTGAGCCACCTCACGCCACGAATGGGAAGGGAGGCCCTCAATACCCCTGTATCTAGCAGGGGACCCCCAAGCCAGCTCATGGGGATGATACGGAGGAGTCTGTTAACACACTCCCCAGCACTTCTGTAGGGGTTTTAGTGTCTGCGCAGGGGTTTTCTGTCTGTCTGTGAGCACAGCTTAGCACCCTCATGCCAGTGGGAGGTGCGTCTCACCTTAGGGTGAGGTGCCCTCTTTTACTTTAAAACTGGGGAAAAGAGAGTTTATGGTCTTTTCATAAGCCCCTAATGAAATGATCTCATTAAAGAGTGACTTATGGTAATTTGTCAGTAGTTGAAGTGATGTAAACCTCTTCTGTTTTAAAAAGCACAGTTTGGTTAAAATAAAAGTCTTTAAATTTTGTAACTCTGATTCACTGAAGTCTGCCTTAAGTGACCTGTCTGTGTCTGTTGCCCTGGTTCAGATATGAAATCCCTGGAGGATCTTCAGTTGTCAGAAGATTATGGATGTTTAGCAGAGGAATTAGAGGTCTGCAATGCATTATTGTGCAAAAAGTAAGCATGGAGGAAAAGATGATTCATCACGGCTCTACACCAGCCCTGTATTCACATAACTCATTCAACCTCAGCTGAATTTCATCACCTTGTACACGGCTAAAAAAGCTGGGAGGAAAACGTGCTGCACCTGGTTTGTGTGTGCACTATTTATCCTCTCCTGGCTGTCATGTTTGGCAAAACCTTGCTACCCTAATTCCTCAGGTTGGGAAACTGAGGCATAAACTGCCTCTGAGCATGCAGGAAGTCAGTTACTGGCAGGGACACAACATGACCCACTGGTAGGGATCAGCAGTGGGAAGCTCATGTGCCTCCCAAAACCTGAGCGTGGGCTGAGGTGACCCACCTGCCTCAAGACAGTGGCTTGAGGTGGCTGAAGCCAAAATTTTGGGTCCCTGGAGCCAAATCCGAATGGGCTCAGAGCTATGCTTGCGTGCACTGTTACCTGCTGCTTAAATGCTGGTCAGAAACCCAAAAGACTGCCAAAAAGTGTGTTATAATACCAGGTAAACAAAGCTTGCAGTTTGGCCTTCAGTTCAGGGGAAATGCAGCATTTTTTCCCCTTGTCCTGTTGCTGTGTGAAAGGCAGGTGAAACCACTTAGGGGAAAGGGTGTTTACGGTGATGCAGGCTTGTTTTGCCACGTGGCTGGCCAGTTACTCTGATGCATTGAGGAAATTTGCTTAATGAACCCACAAAAGTCGGCCCCTTTGATAGCAGGTTGGTGGCTTTTACTGGTAGCACTAAGCCCCCAAACAAATTTTCTTTTCAACCTTCCTTTGCTGCTGCCAGCACCACAAGAAATGGCAGGCTCTATGGAAAACCTGAAGGTGACAACATTTTAGACAGTAAGAGACTTCAAGCATCAACAAATGCTTGTGACAGAGCAGAGCTGCTTGATGGGAGCAGATGTGTAACAAACTGATCTGTTTGCTTGTCTCAGCCTGCAGCCCTGAGAAACGAAATATTACCTGGGAGTTTCTGTAGAAGTACTTCAACTTTTAAAGTAAATGCATAATCCTGGAACTGTGTAATGTTATTTTAAAAGAGAAATTAAATTTAAAATTGTCTTTTTTTTTTTTTAAATCTGGTATCTCCAGGTTTGACCGGTCCTTTGAGCATAGCCAATGTATGACTGGATTTCTCTTTCACTGTTTGAAAGCCGTTTTGCTTGATGTCTTTTACGAATATCAAATTAAAAAAGCTTTGCTTGACTGGAATCTGACTCGACTGTACAGACAGCTCACTGTTGTGAAAATCCTTCCCCCTTTAGCTTTCTTTTGAAGGAAGTTATTTGAATGCTAGAAAGTACTGAAACTATTCAGTGCTAGTGCAGAGGGAAAAATGAAATGCTTTTATGAATTGTGGTGGTTTGGGTTGCAGTCTGTACTGAAGTAACCTGACTGATCTACAGGCTTTACTGTTTTCTCCTTATTTGTTCATCACTGCTGCAGGATTTGCTACTGTGTAGCTTCTCAAGCATGAAATCCATTTCCTCAATATGTAACATATAATCCAACCTTAAATTCAAAGTCTTATTAAGGACTGATGACAAAAAAATTGAAAACCTCAGGACCTTTTATTTTTTTCTCCATTGACCCTACAGCATCTGTATTGGGCCGCTTTCCAGCTCAGAAATGAGCTTTCCTGTGTTAAAGACAAACGCTTGGCATGAGGTTATCGGTATGGAACATTTTACATACAGAAACCTGGTCACGGTTTCATATTGAAAAGAGCAGAGCTAGCGGGGGATCTGCCTAGAGCTGCTGGGAATGCTGAATATACAAAAATATTCTGGGATCAAATACTAGGATGTGTAGGGGATAGTGTAGGTAAATGAAGCCATTCTTTTTCCCCAACACCAGAGCTCGCTGCTTTAACTTGGCAAAACCGTGGTATTTTGAAGAGTGAATCTGTAATTTAGATGCAGCAGGATGGCATCACGTAAACTTTTTGACTCTGGGGGCAAAAAGAAAGGAAAGAGCAAGTGTGTGATAAGAAAACCCCATCAAGTGGAATACCTGCCTGATCACTTGGTGGTATTTTTTTTGATTTATTTAGAAAGGGAAATTGTTGAATGAACTCCTGGAATAAAATTTTGCCATGTGTCAGGATTTTGGTATCTTATGTGCTGTCACTGTTATTTCTCTACTTTGTCATAGTCTTCGTGGAAGAGGGTTTAAGGAGATGCCGTCTCTCCTCCGTACTGTAATTCCTGTGCGGTGCCACTAGATGTCCCATTTTCTATAAGGATTACGCTGCTTCCAAAATCACTGGCGTCACTTTGTGTTTGAAATATGGGAAGGGATTTCAGCAAGTCAGCTTTTACATTATTCATGTTTTCACTTCTCCTTTGACTATTACCGTAGTTATTTTTGAAAAATTTGCCGCTAAGAGTGGTTTAACGTGGTTTAACTAAAATTCCTACAGCGGCTGAGACTGGGAATGTGGGTCTGACAAAATGAATGCATCCTTCTCTATTCCTGTATTCAGCAGAATAACTTGTGATAACTTGGTTTTGAATTGCTGTATAGCAGTGCTGCTATACTGGGATGTACATCTTAATGAAATCCTTGTCCAAAACCCAAGCCCTTGGCTCTGTAGCTACTAATGCTAGGAAGTATTTGGCATAAAGTAGTTTTTGTGGGTTCCTTTGATTTGAAAATAATTTTGACGCAAAGCTATGTATGAATTGTGTTGTGTGTCGCATCTGTGTGCAGGTCTGAGCAGAAGGTTTGTGTCTCTGTGCAGCAGTATGCGAATTATACCGTGAAATACCACCAGTACGCATTCAGATGGTGACATTCACCACTGCCTTCATGCAGATTATATACGCTAGGGCTCCAAAACTAGATAGGCACAACTAATACGGGTTTCTGGATCCAAAAGGACTGTTTCTTTATCCTCTTGCTATAAGCCTGTGGAAGTTTGTCCTGACACCCCGTGCAGCGAGTGGCAAAGTTGTCTCTGCAGCTCTGACCCACAGAGCCACGATGTGGGACAGGAAGGGTGTCACTTGCTCTAATGACTGTGCAGATGGAGGCTGGTGTTGCTAGGAAGCTTGTGTGTTTACTGGTTTCCTCCTGTGGTTAGAGGCACAGCGGCTGCTACCCGCTTCTGGGAGGTATTGCTGCTCGGCTCGGCCTCGCTGCGTTGCCTCTTATCGCAGCAGTTCAGCCAGGTGAATACTCACAACAGAGAAAGTGAAGCCCTAATTAGCCATAAATATTTATTTATTTTGGCTGAAGGAAAAAAGGTAATTTATGTCTGCAGCTGTCTTCAGTAAATAATATAACCCCAGGAAGCAAATAATTTAGGTATTAAAAGAATAAAATGCCTCTGCTCATGTTTGGTAGTTTGGATGCAAAGTTTAAATGTGCTGATTCACCTAGTGCCATTGCACAGATGTGAATGCACCAGCTTTTTCAACAGCTCGCAGGCTGCTGCTGCAGATCTTGCCTCTGCCAGCGGGAATACAAGGCCTGAGGATTTTAAGAGAGTGTTGGAGGGATCAGGGCAGGAATTTCTGCTCTTTTCCTCTGTCTTCCCAGTCCAGAGGTGGGAGGTGTGCAGGTATATAGCAGCAAGATTTGCCATGTTTAGAATACCTGTGTGTCAAAACTTTAGTGCTCTCTAACTTCAGTTTCATTGATCTGCTGCTACAAGTGTAGGCAAATATGCAAGGGGATAGTGAGGCCTGCATATTTCTTTTTTCTCATTCTGGGAAGGTGATTTGTCTGGCTCAGTTGTAGCATCTCATTCCTTCCTCGCTCCACGCATGTATCTGGGTTTTTGCTTTTTTGAGCAATGACCTTCAGACCTGAAATGAAATGGCAATTTTATTTGTAGGGTTTTGATTACCCAGAACATGGGCGGGCAAGCAAGCAAGCAGTGTTGTAGGCAGCCCACGAGAAATCATTCAAACCACTGACTGGAAATAGATGCAACAAAATGAAGAGCTCAAGATATACAAGGAGGAGGGCAGGAAACGGCATCTAACATAAGGCAGTCTGTGGTTCCTCTTGCAAATGTCCTCATTCTGTTGCATCTGAATGGTAACGGATCAGGATACGTGGCATTAGCTATGTGAACTCTGTGAAAACAATGCTAATCCATAGTTTAGGATTTAGTTCTTATTACTAGTTCTTGTGTAGAGCTTTTCATCAAGGTGCTTTTATGAAGAATAAATATTATTTTAACTATACCACACGTGGAAAAAGAGACTTGGGGTTTCATTGTAGCCTAATAGAGGATCTTGAAAAGGACTCTCAGCCCCTGACTTCCAATTCATTGTTCTACTCTGGAAAAATTAGCATTACAAAAAGCTGTCAATATGATCAAGAAAACTAGGTTTGCCCTTAAGAATACTTTACCTGAATAATAGCACTATATATGTTCTTGCCGGGAGTGGGGAAACTCCTTTAAGTAAACAGAACTGCAGTTTGCATCAGGATGTAATTTGTTGCTTTGTTCCTGGACCCTAATCTGCCTCTAAAGCTCTACTGTGGTTACTGCTACTGGAAGTTCTTGATGTGCTATATTAATCGTTTTATGCTTGAAAATGCAAATTAAGGTAACAAAAACTCCACTTAAAGTCTCTGAGATGCAGAGGCACTGAGTCTTTTTAGAGGAATGTGACCACAGGCGTTTCTCCCAATTTTATTCTTCATTTTCAGACAAACAGCTGGTTTAGGAAGAACAGAAATATTGTGTCATGCAGCCAGCTCTTAGAAACGCGATGGGGATGACAAGTATAAACTCCTAGCCATGTGAACTACACATACAAATTTATCAGAAGTCCATTATGTTTGCTGCCATGCTTTGCTAAGACTTGGACACCTTGAATCATACTATCATCTGTAAATCTCACCTTTTATTAAAGCAAAGAAAACCAAAAATACCAAATACCCAGCATTTGTTGATATAGAGAAGAGGATTGGCAATATGATCCAGAGAATTACAAAAGAAATGCATATCACACTACTCAAAACCTAGTCCTATTTTTGAACAGGAGGGCCAGCGATCCGTGGAAGAAAATACCCCTTGTGTTTGGCAATGATCAAGGTGGAAACGCAAGAATGTGAAGAAATGCTATTTAAAAGTGTCTTTAAATTTTTTTCTTGAGGCAGGGTTTAGACTGTGGCAGGCCCTTCAACCGTCTATGAGAGCAAGTGAGAGAAGGTTTATGGAATTTTGTCCTATACAGCACTATACCCAAAGTCTCATGTTTGTGTCACTTTATCCTTGCATAAACCTTTGAGTTACTTGCTTATCTTTTAAAGTTTCAAGCTTAAAGAAAGAAATGGGGCACTTTTAATCTAGAGTGTCTCTGTCTGGGCGTGGAGTGGCAATGACTTATCAGGAGCAATTAAAACAGACTTGACTTATGTACTGGCAGTTTAGGTAGATTTGTCCTAGTTTGGGTGTCAAAACGTATCATAGAAACCAGAAAAGGGGCTTTAAGGTCTTGAGCTAAGTGCTAAAAATGTTTTTTGTGTTTACAGGAGCGCTAAACATCCAACGTCAGGGGAATATATGAACAGTTACGGAAAGAAAGAATGGAAGTAAGTTAAATTCCAGAAAAATTACTAAAGCTCTGTAAGACACTAATGCCTCTTGATAAATCTGTTGGGTTATCTAGGTGGTGGTGTGAGCTGCACACAGTCTGCAATTGAAGCACTCTGTTATTCGGGGTTTTGATGAATAGTGGCTTGGAAGATTGAGATCAGCATGTTTTAGAAACTTAATGAAAGGCTGAAGACAAAACAAGTCTTTTTTGTAGGCTTTTTTTTTTGTTTTGCCTCCAGACTTATTTCCTTATAATCAAACTAAAATTTTGTGGGCCTAATTCTGCTGTTACATATGAGAGTCAAGACTTGTGCTGTTTCAGGTGAGAACAGCCAGGCAGGATGCAGAAGTGGGAGGGCGCCTCTTATCCCGGCACCTTTAGAATAATTTATGGATTCTTTTCTTCTTCATCAGTGAATACGTAAACCAAGGAGGCAGTTTTAGTGACACCGAGGCCCTTCGGCAAAGTAAAGAGAGAAAGAACAGAGTAGTGCAAAGTCTGTAGCTTGTGACTTGAAACCTGGGCTCAGTTACCAGTCACCGGCTGTGACCTTGGGGAAACCACTGAGCCTCAGCTTACCTTTATTCTCCATTTGAAAATGAAGATAATAGTGTTCCTGTATCTCAAGACTCTTGTGGGGATGCTAATGGTAGGTCCCTCGATGAGAAAGAGGTCTTGTTACAAGACCTCAGTTAGAAGTATTTAGGAATAATAAATGCAAAGACCAAACTTATTTAGTGACATTATGCCCGTTCATTTCAGCTAAATTGATTCTTATTTCTCTTCCCCACAGAGAGGGAGGCAACCACTCATGGGTGACTTTTATTTTTTCCCCTCAGATTTTTGAAATTTCCATTAAGCTAACAAAATGGAATTATTTTCCTTTCTGCTCCTCTTTCCTAAGTAGAACTAATGGCCTAACTGGCTAAGGGAAATATCCTTCTGAACTTGCATTGGTGACTCTTGATAGTTACTTAGTGCCATCTCAAAGGTTTGTGATGGCTCTTAAATTCTTCACGCAATATTTCAAGTTCCTGAATGGGGGATAAAACAAGTGTTCTGCTATTATTGATGGGCAGTCCCCTCCTACACCATCACTGTGTGGAAGTGTGTAGAGCACAAAACCTAAGTGATCTGGTCAAGGAAAATTGTAGTGCAGAACAGCTAGAAATACGGAATTATAATGTAAGCACCTGGCTCCTTTTCTCTCCCTTTTGCCCCAGAAGAGGGAGTCATCAGGGGGTGGAAATTCCATTTCTCGGGAAGAATTAGGTAGCCTAGACATCAAACCCTGCCTTAGCATAGTGCTGCAGAACTGTCCTAGTAATCAAGATAAGCGTCCAGGGCTTGAGACAAGAACTGGAATCTGGCTCAAGTGATTATCTTTGCTTGAATTGAGATTATTGCATTGATGACATCCTTGTGATGTGTCTTTCTCCAAAGACAATTTCAAAGAAACCTGCACCTCCTCGGACTAAAAGAAAACAAAATATTTTTTCAGTAAGATGAATTCAGCTGCCAGCTGCCTGATGCTGTAACTGGTATGAATGCTCTTAGCTCCTATTAACCTTTTCACATTGTACTGGTATCCCAAGAGAAATCAAGAATCTGACAGAGCGCTGCTCTGTAATGGGTTGTGGATTAGAAGTAATGAATCACTTAGAGGAAGTTGCCTTTGCTGGAATGTAAGCCAATACCTAGTCTCCAAAGCAAGTCTCAAAGTGCATTTAAAAAAAACCCTGAATCTTCTTCTACTTTGTACTCTTAGTTTATCCTTCAGCAGCCCCCTGATGCTGGCACATGCAGCATGGAAAGAGTTTTATAAACTTTCTGTCAGTATTAAAATTTGAACTTTTTACCCTGCCTGTAAAACAGTATCACCCTCCCCTCTTCTCCCTTATTTTAATAGCGTTACTGCTTAGTGTCCGCCTCGTACCTTCCACCCAAGGTGCAGCACAAAGCTCTCTTCATTTGTGCCTACAGCTGAACTGTTTGCCTCCACTCTTATGCAAGGACAGCAAATGAGACACTGAGAAATTGCCATCCACTGGCACCCAGTCTGGAACAGAATGGATTTCTTCAGTGTCAGTATTAATCAAAGCATCAATTTAAAATTGCTCTTTTTTTTCTTTTTTTTCCTCCCTCACCTTTGCTTCTGAGTTCTAGTTCATGAAGCAGTTTTGACTTTTTCACTTCCAAAGAGACATTAAAGTGTTGAAAAGCATTTAAAATTGGTCTTTGGTTATAATTTCATAAAGAAACTGCTCCGTGAAATTTCCCAAGCCTGAAAATCTCCCTTGGTTAAGCCTATTGCACTTCAGTGCCTCTACAATTGGCTTTTAAAATACTTTGCAATGGGATTTTTTTTAAAGGGAAAATATTTTAACTAGGACACTAACTGTCCTTGGCCTTTTTATATCATGTGAAAAAAGGCTCTAATATGATTACTGTGCTCCAACTCTGTTAGATAAATTGAAGAACGTTTCCCTTTTCAGCAGCTATTGGATACATAGCAGAAGCAAACTTTCCTTTAATATGGGCCTTGCTCTTTTTTTGTCTTCGGTGATGCCCTTAAAGGTAGCTATGTAGTGTCATGTAATAGCTCAGAAATATTATTAGTAGCAAAATGATGTATGGTGCTTTTGGGCAAGAGACGAGGACACCCACTAGAAGACTGTCTTGATACAGCAAACCATCCATCTTTATATTTATTTATTTTTTAAAAATTGAAATTATTGGTCTTTCTGTGATCTAGCAACCTGCTCTTGACAGCAACTGCAAGACGGTGTACTTTTGAAATTAACTGCTTTTGTGCTAACTTTTCATTCTCTAAGACTTTTACATTGTTTCTGGAAAAATATGCAGATGCATTTTAATGCTACAACAACACTTAGAAAATATTTTCCAGCCCCTTATTAGAAACCCCATATCAAATTAATTATTTCACATATCTGATGATTCTTGTATGCAATCTTTGCATCCCTTCTACTACTGTGAAGACTCTGTTGTGTAACTGCGGTGTGACGGCAGTTTTAGACTTTATACTTTGGTCAGTGCTCAAGGAAAATTTGCTTGCTTATTTATTTTAAATAGATATGCCTAGATCTACTAACGTATCTGAATTTCATACAGAAGTGAGAAAGTTTACTGAGATCATGCTTCTTTGGGCAGCATGTGCATACTAGTTTTGTCCTACGTAACGTGCAATCCTGCCTACAGGCTCTTGAACCTAGGCCAAGAGGTGCAGGTTATGCTGAGGTTTTGGATTTTTTTTTTAAAGGAAAACAATATATAGAGCAATAACTTTGAGGAAGAAAAGGCAGGTTTTGGAGCACTTTGGGAGGCAACAAAACCTGTGTTCTTCTAAAAGTAAATGAAGATGGATGCCCATGATAATCTTCCTTTCTTCTCTCCTGTTACCTCTTCTGCAGGAAGATGCTGTGAAGTCCCATAAAGTAGGGTTTCAGGCTTGCCATGTGTCTGCCAGGTCCTCACCTTGTCGGGAGGAACAGAAACATACAGTGAGCAAGCCCTGATGTGAATTAATCATCTCATTTTTTTGTCATCATGCAGTTTTGGATTAATGCGTAGCTTTTAAAATCCCCTTTCAACAGCTTAGGTGAGGGAAGTGGTAAGGTTGGACGCAGCAGCACTAGCCAATGTATCTCCAGAGCAAAAAACTGACCCTGGAGTGTATCCCCAAATGGATGCCATCCCATGTTTGCCTCCTGAAGAAGTGCAAGGTTGCTAATGTTACCTGTGCTTCTGAGGTTACTTTGGCTTTCTGGCTGCTGAACACTTCCTGGTTGCTTAATCAAGGCATGTTCCGCCTCAGTGTGATATTTGAGCATTTTGTTTTCCTCTGAACATGTGACTTTGAGACCCACACCAGAATTTCACTCTTTATGGACAAGACGTGTGCCTTGAAGCAGATTGGGAACCGACAGGGGCCTGATTGCAAAGTCACAATGCGTGCCAGAGCTAAATATATCCTTAAGGCACTGCCACTCTGTTTCTCATCGTATTTTATTGCTTTTTATTGTGCCAGGTGTTTGCAGCTCTGCATTAAGGAAGGACTGGAAGTGCACTGTGCCGCCAGCAGCAGACTGGGAAGCAGACTGGTATGATTCTGCTAGTGTTTGAAGATGCAAAGAGCAGAGAGAGGCTTGAAAGGGGGAAAGACTGCTTTCACCTAATGTGGGTTTTTTCTTTGTGTGAGAATTTGGTTTCATTTAAAAAAAAAAAAAAGAAAAAAGAAAAGAGTTATACTAAACCTGGAAGGCTAGAAGGCTTATTTGTGGCCTGTGGGTGAACACTATTGAATACTAGAGCTGCTGTCATGTTAAATACTTGCCCATGATGACCATGAAGGTCCCCCATATGATGCTTATGAGTCGCCATCTGCAACTGTTTTAGCTCAACTTAAATTGTTTCCACTGAAGGCAGTCAGTGCAATATGCATTTCCCTCCAGTTATATGTTCATATCTTCAGGTTCATTCTGGATTTGTTGGTATAGCTATTTCTGCCTCTTCCCTTTGAATTCAAATCAATGCAAAGACTGAAATTCCGTGATGATCAGGAGATTTTTTTTTTCCAAACATCTGCTCTTGCCAAATGGACTGGCAAATCTTTCACATGATTTTACTCTAACATTTCCCCCGCTCCCCCAGGCCTCCTTGCTTCATGAAGTTATGCAAATATTTGCTTGCTTAAACAAATATTGATGACAGTTTAGATTTACTAGAGTAGATTTTACTCCTAACTTTATCTTTTGGCAAGAAGATTGTTCTCTTCTCCTATGTTTAACTTTTTCATACTGTTGCAGTTCATCATCACCGGAGTTGTGGTGAATGGAGTTAAATCCAGTTGGTGGCTGGTCACAAGTGGTGTTCCCCAGGGCTCAGTATTGGCGCCTCTTCTGTTGAATATCTTTATCAGCGATCTGGACAAGGGGATTGAGTGAACCCTCAGTAAGTTTGCAGACAACACCAAGTTGGGTGGGAGTGTTGATCTGCTTGAGGGTAGGATGATTGTACATAGGGATCTGGACAGGCTGGATTGATAGGTCAAGACTGACGGGATGAGGTTCAACAAGGCCAAGTGCCGGGTCCTGCACTTGGCTCACAACAACCTCATGCAGTGCTACAGGCTCGAGGAAGAGTGGCTGGAGAGCTGCCTGGCAGACAAAGACCTGGGGGTGTTGATTGACTGCCGGCTGAACATGAGCCAGCAGTGTGCCCAGGTGGCTAAGAACAGCATCCTGGCTTGTATCAGGAACAGGGTGGTCAGCAGGACTAGGGAAGTGATTGTCCCTTTGTTCTCAGCACTGATGGGGCTGCACTTCAAATACTGTGTTCAGTTTTGGGCCACTCGCTACGAGAAAGACATTGAAGTACTAGAGCGTGTCCAGAGAAGGACAATGAAGCTGGTGAGGGGTCTGGAGAACAAGCCTTACGAGGAGAGGCTGAGGGAGGTGGGGTTGTTTAGCCTGGAGAAAAGGAGGCTGAGGGAAGACCTTATTGCTCTCTACAACTACCTGAAAGGAGGTTGTAGTGAGATGGGGGGTTGGTCTCTTCTCTCAAGTAATGGGCGATAGGACAAGAGGAAATAGCCTCAAGTTGAGCCAGGGGAGGTTTAGATTGAATGTTAGGAAAAAATTCTTCAACAAAAGCATTATCAAGCATTGGAACAGGCTGCCCAGGGAAGTGGTTGAGTCGCCTTTGCTAGTGGTATTTAAAAGATGCATAGGTATGATGCTGAGGAACATGGTTTAGTGGTGGACTTGGCAGTGCTAGGTTAATGGTTGTACTCAATGACCTGAAAGGTCTTTTCCAACCTAAACGATTCTATGTTTCTTTGTATTTCAGACCTTCTCTAGAGCAGGAAAATATTCTGTGTTCTCGCATCCAAGATTCTTTTCCCTGTCCTTCACCAGAGGTTACCTTCGATTGACTGAACATTACCTCATGTTTGGCTGAGGGTAAGACTGTGCACGTAGATTAGAATAACAAGCTATTGTGTGTAAGATGCTCAAAGGTAGATGAGTGGAAAACCATTTCGAATACCTTGAAATGGAAGAAAGTATTCTTCCTCCACTAGAATTGAGAAGCAAAGTGTACGTGGAGACACTTACTGCAGAACAAAAGGCATGCATTAATTCGATTTCAAATCCACAACCTCCAACACAAAGTTTAAAGGGAAAAATGGAATTAAAGACATCTGTTTGATAATTTCCTTAAATTTAAGAGTTTTTATAAATTAGTAAGGATACTAAATACGGCATAGGAAACAAAAATCCTGTAATCCAGAAAAATCCATTCTCATAAATCAGAAGGTAGGAGAAGAAGTGGGGAGAAAACAAGCTTTTCCCCCCTGCCTCTTCATGTGCTATTATACACGACCCACTTGGAACATTTTTATTAAGCTAGCAGAAATTGTATGTCTCATTGCCTGGTTTAAGCTATGCTTGGCTTTACAGGAAACCCAGAATTCAAAGCTTGTCTTGCAGTGCTTGGAGGGGCTTGCTGCAGCAGAGGGGAGGAGAGGGGAGGGAGGACTGCTGTCTTTCTGAGGTAGTGCAGTTCCATTCCAGGTGGTCAGATGCTAAGTGCTAAATAATTTGTTAGACAAATACACACCTTTTTCCAAGTTATTCAAGGATTTGTTTTATTTGTGAAGTTTAATCGATGCATTTGTGTCAGTAAAGATAATGTATCAATCTTTGTGTATGCCATTTGCTATAGTAGCGAGATTGTATTAACATATTTCAAAGTGATGAGGACGACAGCTTTATTAATTTCTAGACAGCTTATTAATTGTTCACATGATACTGACAGAGCCTTTTCTAAATTTTCATGTTACCCAGTAACTTTTCCTTATCGCATGTCTGAGTCACTAATGAGGTTTGAATTCCATTTGGCTGTGCTCACACCTGTGTCATTTGGCACTTGGTGCACAGTTACTGCTGTGTCTGTGCCTCAACCTGATAGACAGAATTTTGGAGTGCTAAAGAGGGCAGATTTAGACTCTGCTGCATTTCTTTGTGTGTGCATGTGTGCGCTGTCTAGATGGTTAAGCTTGAAACATGATTGCAGCATGGCTGTATATCTGCTTTGGATATAACATGTAAGGAGAAAAAGACTTACTTTTGCAGAAAGAGCTGTGTGTGTGTAAGCTAGGTGGTGCTTAAACTAAAGCCACCCTTTTGAGTGTCAACCACTGTTTTTTAAACCATTTCATAACCCATAATGTTTTCTTAAATATCGTTATTCTACATCTAATCCATATGTGTCTTTCCACATGTGTATTAAGAAGCATCTCACTGTTCCCTTCATGCATCTTTGAGCACGTGTGGAATGCTGCTTCAATGGATTAGATTCAAATTAGACTTTCATAAGTAAATCAGGCCATTTTAGTAAGTGGTTTGATCCTCAGTCCTGCGAAGGAAGCCAGCTGGGTGGATCTCATGTTTTTGCTGAACTGTGTGTACACTTCTGGGGCAAAAAGAAATGACGGACAAAATATTGAAATTTACATCACAGTCTGCATTTCTGTTGGTGTTTTCAGAGATAAACACAACTCACTTTAAGACAGAGCTGACCGTTACATGTTAGAATGCTCACGTAGTGAGACTATGTTCATGTCTTACTTTGGCAAAGACACTAAATTCCATTTGTTTTGCAGACTCTTTTCCTTCTTTCATCTGATGCACATCTGGAATGCATTTGTCTGGGTGAGGGAGCAAGTCTCCATCTTTAGATGAAAATGCTCTTTGAATAACCACGCAGACTGCATCCTTATTGCTCTCCCAAACTGGATATATCTTCTCTATACCTGGGTCAGTGAAATTGTCCCGCTGTAAGATGTTGAGAAGTAAAAAGTGTCATCACCCAAAATGCTTACCGTACCTATGGTCTAGAACTACAGCCCTGACATTCGGTTCCAACATTGTGCTTATTTTGCTAACCTAGTTTACTTAGAAGCTAACCTAGGTAAGATGGCTGGAGAGCAGCACTGAGGAAAGGACTTGAGGGTATTGGTTGGTGAGAAGCTCAACATGAGCCAGAAATGTGCACTGGCAGCCCAGAAAGCCAACCACA
>KZ508448.1:21995-36531 GCA_002844005.1 Limosa lapponica baueri | reverse complement strand
GGCATCAGAATTGCACTGCTTTCATCATCTAATGTTCCCACATAAGAGCAAAAAGAGGATTTTTCTTTTAGGTCTTGAGTCACTGAGCTCTGAAAACAGGCACAGCGTGTGCTATATTTCTGGGAAGCTCTGCACAGTCATGAAGGACAGAGAACCGATTACCCTGAAGTCAGATGTGGCTGCAGGTTTATTTCATTGTTATGATTAAATCATTGAGTCCCCCTGAAATGAAATAAGATGTTGATCTCTTTAGTTCCTTTCTCTTATTAGAAGGAACCTTCTCCACATTTGAACCATTGAAGTCGGTTTTGGCCTAGAGACACCAATACAAAGAAACAATGCTGGAATGGCATATAAGAATTTCAATAAATGTATTATCAGCTGTGCTTGGGATTGAGAATCTTAATTAGTGCAGCAGACTTTTCTCCAAGAAATTTGTGCTAATGAATATTGAACAGGTACAGTTAAGATACCAGATTTAGTATTATTCTGCTGCTGCACTTGGAGCCAGTAACGTTCCTAATTAGTCCAGATTGCTAAACTTGTTTGTTTTTAGAAGCTGCTAACATTTAAAGGGTATTTTCCACTTTGGCCCTTCTCAGCTTTTAACAGAGAAGTTGCTGAAGCAGAAGCAACACAGTTTAATGAGAGATCTCAGAAATATTATGCACAATAGCTAAATAATGTTTATAGTAAACAATATAAAATTTAAAAATTATAACCAACGAGTAATCATATTTACACTGAATTTCATTGACTTGAATTCGCTACAGATGCAGCCTCTTTCACTGCTCAGAGTTCTCCAAATGCAGGCCCTCTCTTCCAATTCCCACTTCTAGGCAATTATACACAAGTTGGAGGGATGCCTATGAAAATATGTTCCCTTCGGCCTGACAGCAAAATGTGCTGTTCTCACTTACGCAGACGAGTGCGGGAGCACTGGTGGCATGTGTCATCTTCCTCATTATCATGAGATCTCCTGTTTAGGCGTGCTGCGAGAAAGCGTGACAAGTCATGATTGATCAGCGTGTTTAGCCACACCAAGCTATACATTGATGTAGACTAGGTGCTGACAGTTGTATACAAAATAAAAAAGGGATAAACAAGGTGCTATAGGCTGGTGGGTAGCACAAGCCTGACAGTGCTGAGTGATCTGGACCTGCTCCCAGATGTGCTGCCGAGTCTCCGGGAATTTAGAGAGATGTTTCAAGCCTGTTGGGGGCCCTGGGTGCTGGGAGTGGTTGCTGCCACTGAAAAATCAAAACACGTGTCTGTTCTTTTTCTCTGTACAATAATTTTTTTAGCTTTCATGCATTAAGTACTTTTAAATCATTTGCAGGACACCCCACAAGAGGTACAAGTTACATGTTCTGCTGGGGGAACAGGGTCTGACTGTTCTGCAGCTCATGTATTACAAGAAATGGGTAGTCTTTCCCCTCTTCATCTTCTCCAGGCCACACTTAACTTTATTTATCTCTTTTATACTCTCCCTTGGCCATTTCTGTTTCAAACTGAAGAGTCATCGTACAGAAGCAGTTCCACATCTCAGACCATCTAGTTACTCTTTAATATAAATTTTTCTTTAAAGTAACTTCAGGTAAAGCAGGGTACAGATTTGGACAAGTTTATATTCCTGTCTCTTGGGAATCCTGTTGCAGTGATGCTTTTCCTTTGGGATTCAGCCCAAACCTCACTTTCCAAAGGTGGTTGCTACAGCAGAACCTTATATCCACCAGCTGTAAAGTCAGCACTGTCATTTATTTTCTGCAGCAAAAGAAACTTAAAAAAAATCCTCAGCAGGCAAGGAAATAATTCACTTCAGAACATAAACAGGTATAAAGGGTTTTGACATGTCTGCAAACTTCTCCAAGTCTATGACGTTGCATCCATACCAATCACATAGCTCTTAGAACATAAAAATAAACAACAAGAGCGCTCTTGGATCCTAAATTTCATTGCTCTTACTCTGGGCATATTTGTCAATGAACTGTAGCGTTGGGCTTGTGTAGATGTTGGGTAAAGGCTTGTACAGGGAACTTCAGCGTATACCCCAGGAGATCTCTGATATTTTGAGTTACACTGGTGAATGCCAACAGGATGTGTTGATGTTGAGGCCAACACCTTCCACTGAGAGGAATGCTCACTGGAATTCCCTAGCTGCTGTCACCAGTTCTTCTTTACCGTAGAGATTTAATTACTGTGTTAATCAGGAGCCAGACTAGATTCCAGAAGAAATATATTGGGTGTGAATTCCAGGGATTTCCACAAACATGGAACCTGTATTCTGTAGGTCTGTGGTCAGATACTTGGTGAGCTTGTCATCATTCGGTATCTTGCTGGAGCTGAGGTATTTTAAATGCCGTGCAGGCACAAAGCTCTTGCCCGTTTCCTCTTCTGACTTGGGGAACATTACAGAAGCAGCGTGTTCTGGATCAATGTCCATGCAGGGAGATCATAGGCATAAAAAGAGCCTGATAATCGATGTTGCAGGATGCATGCAATTAATAGTAATAGAAAATTAATGTTAGTACCTGTGGTCTTCTGTTAGGTGAATAATATTCTCCTAGGGAAAATTACAGACCCCTAAATCCAGAGTCAGCAAATACTGCTGAAATAAAATACTCTGTTGCATTTCAAGTAAGTCAATAATATCATTAGCTTCAAAAGCAGTATTCAGATGGTGTTCTGCGTTATCCTGATTTTTTTCCATTGTGTGCTGTCTTCCACAGCAAATTTAGGGAAAAATGAAAAATTCATCCAGGTGTCAGCATTGGGACTGCATTTCACTTGTGATTTGCAAGACCCTTAGCAGTTGTCCATGGCTAAAACCGAAAGTGTTATCTTCACTCTGAAAAATAAAGTTTTGCTAAGCTCCCCCTGTGTCTGTAGTCCCTGACCACAGGTCATTGAGACTCCCTCTTGGTTGGAAATGAGGACCTGAACAGTGGTCATAACATCTCCTGCTGACAGAGCAGGACAGAGAAAGGGTTAGCATAGAACCTAAGATGTTTTCATAAACTGTTCTACACTTGTGAGGATATTGGGAGCTCCTAAACGGAGAAGGAAAGGGAGGAAGGAACAAGTTAAATGGCAAAGCTAGTGTGTTTGGGGTATTTATTGCACACTTCAAGTACTAGGAGGCACAAGGTGGCACACCAGGCAATTTTAACCACACATGGAGTGCATTAATTCCCTTGAAATGCACTGCTTGCCTTGTCACTATCCCTGTTCTGAAATCGATTTTTTAAATAAAAAATGAGGCAGAAGTCAGACTGGCTCACAGACTGACAACCTGTCAAAAGGCTGTGCTTCCCCAGAGTGATTTCAGAACAACAGACTTGGTTTCATCTTCTTTTCTGCTTGGTGTCCAGGAGAACACCAAGGGGGCTGTCCAGATCTTTTCTTTGTTTGTTTTTTGTTTAGGCAAATTGCGGCTCATTTCTAGAGGAATCTGAATTGTTTTGTATTTACAAGCCATTTTCTTCTGAATCTACTGGAAATGTATTCATATTTTTAAAATCATCCCTTTTCTGGTCCAGTGTATTGTAAAATTTCACCTTTCTGATGTCAGACTTTTAATGGGGAGACTGCAGAGCCTTTCATCTCTGTCCCTTAAACCATGTCCAGTGCTCTAAAAATTGAGCACACAATTATGAATGTTACTTAATTTAAACTTGCAAAAAAAGGGTAGATGACCTGTCATTGGCTTTCACCAATGATTATCTGCATAAAGTTAATATTTTTGTGTTGTTCCATAATGCTTGCCATGCTTACTAGAAGGGGCAGTCATCAACATCAGATTTACAATAAACGCGCAAAATCCTGGTTGAAGTCAGGGGGCTCAGTCTCCTCCCTGAGCACTGCAGAAGTTACCAGAAATGGTTTATCTGTTCAAAACCCGGGCCGTGACTGCCTGCCCCCCGCCAGGTCATGGAGGAGCCCTGGGATGGCCTGGGCTTTGCTGCCTGCATCCCTTCTAGCACGGCAGGCTGTGGCCAGGGAAAATGAAATTAAGAGCATCCTGACAATATTTCGTGTTCTTCCAAACGCGTTTTTAGTCAGTCCTTTGGGTTTGAGGGTGTGAGGGCTTATAGTGACCCGGCTTGGTGCGGCTTCCCTGAGGCCGAGACAAAATGGCGCCTAATGGAAGGGCATTTGGAATGGCGGATCTGGTCGAGCCAGGGGGTCTCCGAGTGACCCCCCAGCAGACTCACCATCCCTCTCCCCTTGTCTCCTAGGTCTCGCATCCGCCGGGAGCTGTTCATCGAGGAGATCCAAGCCGGGAGCCAGAGCCAGGCTGGGTCGAGCGACTCTCCTTCTGCCAGAAGCAGCCGGGCGGCTCACAGCTCGGAGGGAGACAGCTGCGATGGCGTGGACGCAGAAGGCCCACCTGAAGGAAAGCCCAGTGGCCCGGAGGCGGATGAGTACAGCAATGCAACCACAAAGTCTCAGGGAGGGCCAGCGGAGTCGGCTTTCGAAGCGGGGGAAGAGGCACTGCAAGGCGCCAGGTCTTCGGAGAAAGCGGAGCCGTTCCAGGCGGAGAGCCTGGAGGACACCGACGACGAGGGCAGGCTCAGAGCACCGCGCCAGGGCTCTCCGCCGGCATCGCAGCGCCCGGGAGAAGCTCTGGAGACACTGCCAAACTCTGCCACGGAAGGGGATGCCTCTACCTCAGCTGCCTCCACCTCAGTCCTTACAGGGGAGAGCTCCTACAAGTCAAAAGAAAGTTCAGAGAAAATCTCCAGTGTGCCAAGTACGAGCTCGACGCCGGCCGCAGGCTCGCAGAAAGCCAACTCTCTTCAGAGCTTGTTCGGCTTCTCCGAGGCGGCGAGCTCCAGGAACACGCGAGACAGCTCCTTGAGGAAAAAGAAAGCGGCAAACTTGAACAACATCATCCACCGCTTGGAGAAGGCCGCGAGTCGAGAAGAGGCCGTCGAGTGGGAGTTTTGAGATTAAACTCGCCCAACTCTGGAGAGCTGGGAAGTGAAAACTGGACCTCTACTGGTTTTATTGTGTTGCGCACTTAACCGCCCTGCGGGCCACAGGGCAAAAACGCCATAGGCCAAGGTGCATATAGAAAACAAAAAGGAGCGTTAAGCCCAATTTATGTTTGTGTTTTCGAGGAAGAAAACTGAAATGTGTAGTCAAGCTTTTTTGTACCCTGAAGTGTTTTTATTATTGCCCTAAGTGATTTCCACAATTTCTGGAATAACTCATACAGCTTTGCCTTGTGCCCTCCTCTTTGGTGTGGGCTTTAAAAAAAGAAAAACAGAAAAAAAAGAAAAAAAAAAAAATCAAACCCACATATTAAAAGGGGGCTTTTTATCTGCCATCTAATGGCTACAGAGCGATAATACACTATTATCTTCTTAAACCAGGAAAAAAGGGGAGATTTTTCAAAAAAAAAAGAAAAAAAAAAGAAAGTTTTTTGTAGCTGTTCAGTTGCCACTAAGAGATTGCACAGTCAACCGACTCTAAACACACTAGTTTGGATTCCTACATATTTTCAAGAAAAGAAAAGAATCTTGTTGTTTGAAACTTTGAATTAAAAAAAAAAAAACACATTTACTCCACATATTTTTTAACAAAACAAAAAAAAAGTCACATCAGGAAAATATCTTAATTTGTGGTAGCTGACTTAGTGTTTTCTTGTAAGTGAAATAGAATATTGACACGTAGTGCACATTGTTTCATAGCTTTAACTGATTCTGGTCTTTTGCAGACCAGAATTTGTTTAATACACTCCATTTTAGGCCAAATCAGGACAAAAAAAAAAAATCTGAATCTAGGTATTTTATAATCTGCTTTTTAACCTCTAACCACAGAGCACGCTGATCAGACCTCATATCTAGGAGGTTTAGGAGACAACTTAGAAACAGCATGTACTTGATCATTTCACTTGGTTCGTAGTGTACAGAATTTCCTTTCAGTAAAGACAGATCGCTCAAAAAATGTTGGCCAGTAACATTTCAGCCTGCTACTTTGGGGACGTATTCTGTAACCTGAAATATTCAGCTTTCCTGGAATCGATGAAAGTGTAGTTCACGTGTACGATTGCTGTCACACACCACTAAGAGGGGACTGGAGCTGCCTCAGATAAAGAACTTTTCCTGCTGTTGGTGGCCATTTACTGACTCTCTTCCCACCGCAAGCACTGATTTTAAATATGTTTTAGTTGTGGGAAGCTTATTTTTGCGTGGATAAAGAGTACATGGCAATGACCAGACGGGCTCTTACCGGGACGGAAATAGCCCAGACTCCAAACCAAAACGTTCATGCTCTCGAGTCCCAGTCTAGACCATTCTGCCCTGCAGAAATACAGCCTTTTTCCATTATTTTATGCACAGGTTAGGGCTGATCAAAGTACAAATCAAATTCTAACTTGTCTCTAACTCCTCCTGTTGTCTATATGTATATGCGTGAGCATAGAGGTGTGTGGAAGGATGTGTGTGCGTGAGTGTGTGCGTGCAATTTTATACGTCTGTGTATTTTCTTACGTACTTGTGCACACATAGAGTGCATTACTGCCACCTTTTTTCAATAAGCTGTTTTATCAGTTATGGCTTCTACAAGTTTGCTAATTTAGACTCCTTTATTGCCATATCTTTAAAACTAACAATAGATGATTTCGGAATATATATATATATAAAAATATATATATATATAATTTTTTTTTGCTTATTTATAGGTGCTGTATTTTATTATCTGATTGTTAGGAAGGGATGAAAGGGGGCAAATATTCTTTAGAGGGATAGACTGCCGGCAGTATTGGGTATAATTTACAAGATGTAGTTGTCATACTGTATATTATTGATTGAAGACTTTTTGACCGTATTGTGTATCATTGAACTTTTGTCTTAGGTCAGCATCTTTTTGATGACACTTTAATGGTGCATTCATTACTTCTTAAGTTTAATTAATATTACTTTTCTGATTTTGGGGGAGGGAGGGATGGGGAGAGGAGTTCCGACTTTAAAGGTATGTTCCCAATATTACACCTCAGTGTGCTTGTATTAATTCATTAGTAGGATTTTTGACTGTAAGATGTGAAACCACATTTCTTGCATGATGTTTTAGAACTTATGTATTTCATTTACAGTCTCTTACCGTGCAACAGCAGCACTTAGCGCAAGTTTTCACAAATTAAGAATCAGTACACTAAAAATCAATCCTTTTCATGATTAAGAAAAGAAGGCTCTAGGAGGCTGAAAGGCAGGGATTTATTTCCTATTTTTACTGCTAGCTGTTTCAGGATACCTCCTTGGGTAATTGGGGACTTGTGATGCAAAAACTAAAGTTGAGAAACAGAGAGAGCAACTGCCCCTTTCTGTTACGAGCTGAGGAGACGATTTGTAATAACAGACACCAGTGTGTGACGGCACGTGCTGGAAGCGGTTACGGCTTCTTATCTGGAGCGCAGTTAGTCCGCGGGAACGGCCAGCGAGGGAAATAACGTGGTGAAGCAAAGTGTGACCTCTCTGTATCTGTACAGTGTCCTGGTTTGACTTACAAAGCACAGCTCCATCGATAAGCGCACGTCCTGGTCAAAGTACACATACCTTAATGCAAGTCATAACAAGATGCATCTTCAGCCGGGAAGCAAAACTTCTGACTAGAAGATGCCAATATTTTCTTATGTTCTTTATTTTTTTTCTTCATTGTTCGGTTCAGGTTGGGTTTTTTTAATGCATTCTAGGCAATACACTTGCCAGTCTGTTTCTACTGTCCTTGTCTGCTGATTTGAGATCCAGGTGCTTGATGCAGTCAAGTGGTTACTCTTGGCTTTCTCGATAGTGAGGGGTTCTTTTTCTGTTTGACGATTTATTTTTTTTTAAATTAATATTCCCCAAACTGTTCTTGTGCCTGTGTCTATATGATTGCATTCCATGATGCTTACTGAGAGCTCTTGCTGCATTATACGACAGCAGAACTGTATTCACAGGTTGAACGCAAATGCAGCACTTAAGGTCAATCTCTCTTCTTAATAAGCAATACGTAAGTGCCTTGAAACTTATATCTTCTTTTTGTTTTTCTGTTCATTTTTGTTTTGCTTTTCAGTTTTTCACTAGTTCTTTAGGATTCCTTAGCGTCTGCCCAGTTTTTAGTGCTGTAATGATTTTTAAAAAGCATATCTGTAGCTTGCCCTAGAGGAAATCTTTCTTTTATAACACTAACTGTTAATTCTAAGCTCCATTATTACATTTGAGTCATGTAATTTTGCCAGATAAAGACAGCATTCGTAAGTCAGAAGTCACTCCATCCTGCCAAGGGTTGTCATTGGTATCTATTATAAAATTAATCAAATAAAATGCTGTCAGTATTTCCTATATTTTTGGCACTTTATTAATGGCTTAGCTCCTTTTGTTGTTTCATATTTAATGATCTGCGTTGAATGTGGATTAGCCTGCTGAGATGCTATTGGGGTGACCCGGGCCATCCTGCCAGGAGTCACTTGGGGTTCCTTAGTGACCACCTTTTTTAAGGGCACGGGCAGACGGACGCCCTCAGATCGAGCTCGTAGAGGTTCAGTGATGTCCCCAGCTGTTTGTTCCCCATTTTTAGCCAAGGTCACAGCTGCTTTTCTGTTTCGGTGGAAAGTAAAACGGATTAGCTTGAACTACTGCTGAGATTCTCGTGTTGGAGATGAGTTACCTGCTGGCTTTCCAAACCTCCCCGCTTTAGAGTCTGAACTTTCAGCAACACTGAAAGCTTTTCGCAATATTCCTGATCAAGTGCAGCATTTGGAAGTAACGCTTTTAGGAAAATGCCTATCGGAATAACTTTTTTCACTTAATTCAAAGAAAAGGATAAAAAGTTGGAGGAGAAGAAATGCCAAGGAGTCGCACGGTGGCTTTTTACCCTCTTGGGTCACTGATGACACGGGGAGGGAAAAGGCGTTATTCAGCGCGTGTGACGGGCTCCTCACGGGGCGGTCGCTCTGTGGAGTGTGGAGCGTGGCAGAGCCCTTGCTGGCGGCGTTTCTTTTCCTGGTGGATAAAAGCACAGGCAGTTTTCAGAAGATCTGTAACGCCAGGGTCTGTTTTTTTTCCTGAGGTTCTTTAAAAGCATTTTTATTTTCTCTCTCTGTTTCCAGTTCCATGCTCTTACTAAAGCTGTGGATGAAGGGCCCAGGCTATTTTAGCAGAAATACTTTTATACTGCAGTTAAAATTGTCTTTTTTTCTCTTTGGATGGTTAGGGAAGGAAAAAAGTGTAGTACTTTGTTTGCTAAAAGCAAGGGCAAAGTATCTCTTGGCAGAGGGGTCAGGCAATGGGATTGTCAATACACTTCCATTTTTGAGGATACAGATTTCAGACAACAAAATTGCACATTTATTGGCAGAAATGCATTTAATTGCAATCGCTGTCAATGCCATAAAATTTGACCATTTTATTTATTAATCTGTAAAATGCCTATAAATAGACCCCCTCTTTAAAGGAACCTGTATCAGTGCACTCTGCCCATATCATGAATTAGTGAGTCCTTTAGTAATAAAGTCCTTGCTATAATAGGAAAGATCTATCTTACAGTTAAAAAGAAAAAAATGTGCCTTTCTCATTAGGTGAAGGATCTTTGCATTGTTTTTATTTAACTTGTTCATATGGAATGGGGTAAAGAAAGGGGGTTCATGAACACGACAGAATTCTATGCAATACTCTCTGATCCAATTACTTAAAAGTTGCTATTTTTCAGTCCTTTAATGGGAGAAATAGTAAATTAGAGAAGTGCATCATTCCGGTGGTAATTCAAACTGCAAAGCTGATAAATTCCCATAAAATAGGATTGAGGGAAATCTGACAAAAGACTGTAATGAAGTAACGGAAAATGTGAACAGTGATTGCAGTCCCCACTAGCACAGCTGCCGTCAGAAGTCTGTCATTTTCCATCTTAGAATTATTAATTTCAAGTATTCTTAAAACTTTCATGAAGTAACAATGCCACTGGTAAAAACAGGGCAGGTTAGAAATAGGAAAAACCCCACATTTTGACCATATAGAAATTATGAGAATATACAAAAAATAGTAATTGGTTTTGGACACTTCTTTGCACTTGAATCCAAAATAGTTTATTTAAACTGAGAAGTCGCAGTAATCTGGAGCAGTGCCTTTAGCAAGGTTGCAGAGAGATCAGTAATCTTAGCAATTTGTTGCAAACCGAGAGTAAAAATGGTGACATTTTTAACATGCAGACAGAGGGCACTATTTTTGCTTCATTCGTGTCTAACAAATGAATTTTTAAAATTCTCTCTTCTTCTTCACCCAGTGTCGTACCCTGGGGTGTTCTCTGTCTTAGAGCCGCTGTGTCTGGCTGAGCTCCGAGCCTTTCCTGGAGACTATCAGAAGCGGAGGAGGAGCAGAAGAAAAGTTGGTTCTTAGGTGGGGGCCGCGTTTAACGTTCACTAAAACCAAATCAAGCCTTTCCCGTGAGCGAGTGGCAGTTTTGGCCCCCCTGAGACAAGCTGCTCATGGCCTCATAGTCCTAAATTTAACTCACGCGGGTAAAAGAGCTGCAAAGCAGTGTTCGGTTCACTCCTCCCTTGCCCTGCTGCTTTCCCCTTGCACTTTCTCTTGCCCCACTGTTTGAACATCAACGTTTTCTTCCTTTGTGTTGCATATACAATCAGCTTATTTTTTAAGAAAGACAGGATTTTGGAATTCTGTACAAACAAAAGATTTATTATTTTTTTTCCCAGCAGTTTTTTAATTTTGCCAGACTGTTAAACTGCAAGGAGAATCACTGGCATGGGAAGCACAAGACCTGAATTTCTTTTGTGGTTCCACCTTCTGAGTTTGAGAAGTGACTTACAGGTTCCTGTCTCCTTCGCATATGTCTTTGAAGTCTAAAATGTAGAAATATTATTTCAACGATTTGTTCTTTCCTCCCCAAGCCTTTTATGGGATATATTGACTATGCCATATATAAAATATAGTTAGTAATGAACTTTATAGCAAGAAAAGCCCTTTATGGTATGCCTAGGGACTGATTTGTCCTACATGACCAGGTCATGTACTATACCCTACCCTATTAATATGCAAGGATAAAAAGTTTTTATGCTCTGAAGATGAAATTTATCCTTTTGGAGAAGGTTAGCATTAGGCCTGTGCACTTAAGTTTTCAAAAAGCCTTAAAAATAGGTGTGTAAGTGGTGCCATCTCTCTCCTCAGGGATGATTTCCCCCCCAGCCAAGTGGTACTGTGGCATATTTAATATAAATTATTAGTTGTAAGGTCGTTTTGCAGTTGAAAAAAGTTGAACTTTTATTAGTGAGCCCCCTCATTGGTGTCCTCTGGTATGGCCAAGGACTGATGGAGGTATCACACCTACTTTTCCCAAGACCTGGGCACTCCGTGTCAGACCCAGAGTCCTTGCCCGTCTCTGAACTCTGCGTTTCTACAGCTATTTTGTGAATGGAAAAAAAAACTGATCTGTTTCCCGGGGCTTGATTTTCATTGCTCTTCACAAACATGTTTTGGCACTAAAGCGCATTAAAAGGAGATGCCTCCTTTTAAAAAATTAATAAGATTATTGTATTTTTTCCTTGTCCAGCTATCCTGTGAAGGAGAATTGCTGCCATTTTTCAAGCTTGCTTTACTCACAGTCATGTCAGTAGATTTCTGCCACAGTTCTGTAGATTTCTTAACTTTAAAACTGTTGGTTTCATAGTATCGTTTCAGTTTCTTTATATTTTGAAACAGCCAAGTACAGAGAATGACTGAATTCTTAACCAGAACGAAATAGTGCAGGAAACAGGACAGCAAAGGTAGATGCCCAAAGCCCCCATGATGTTGTGTCTTTGACTTCTTGTTTGAATTTTAGAGGTATTCGTACTACGTAGTACAATCTTCATCCAAAGATCCTTGGAAATGGAGAGTCATGCCAGGAATTTCCTGCTGTTATGGTGACATACCTGCTTTTTGCATAGTTACTGTGTAATTCTGTGGTAAATGTTCATAACAGCGCAATCTCTCTATTGATAGCAAGAATAACGGCGTCGAGTTGCGTTATCCTCTTCTGTCTATGCGGGTAATTAATACGCGTTTTTAGGAGTTGTTAAATATGTGTATGTACATGATTCCGGTATGGGAAAGCTCCTCCGTGTATGTAGTGTTTGCGTACTTGGTCTTAACGGTGCGGTAGCCAAATTTGTGAAATCGTTTGGGGCGTAGGTGAGAGAGGGCTTAAAACCAATACGTGGTTTAGTGCTTAGAGGATGCCATTTTCCCACTTGTCAGAGAAGTTCCCTGTTGTAAAGAGGGGATGGGCCATCCCGAGGGATCGGCTTGTTAGCGAGACGCGGGTTTAGCTCACCAGGAGGGGGAAGGTCACGTTCAGAATACATAAAAATAATTCCAAGGGTCTGAGATGTGCGAAAGCCGAGCAATTTGAAATGAAGGGTCAGAGCTCGCCTGCAACATCCTGTAACGGTTGGGCTGGAGGTTTTCCTTCGGTACAGCCTGCGGGGAGTGAATACACCAGATATTTGCACGTGTGAAATATACTCTCCTGTATCTATGTGCAGCAGGAAGGTGAACAGTAAAGACGTATTTAAAATAATTGCAAAAACATCTGATCGGTAAATTAAGCCAAGTATCAAATTAAAAGCAAGCAGTTCATTCTTGCTCTCCCTAAGCTGAAGATTCCAGTATTCTTAGGAATGAAATAGAAATTCTCTGTTATGTTACGTTATGTTATACAGTTCCTTTTCAAAGGTGAGCACCTGTGTTTTCAAGCGAAGGAATAAAACTTGGCACTTGACTTTCTCTGAAGTACAATCTTCTCTCCAAGTAGCTACAAAAAATATTTCCTAGATTCAGTCTTTCAGTCAGATTTCTCTGGCTTTTGTTAGCTTACATCAGACCCTTAGTGCTATTTTGATGTATTATTTATATGTGGGTAAATTATTACTAGCTTTAAAAGTGTTTCCAAAGTACCTAGTTACCTCTGGATGCGAGTACGGGCTGTACGGGGAGTACTTCAGCATCTGTTTTGTGAAGGAGGTGTGTGGGGAATAAGCAAGGTCACAGCTGTATCGGACTTTTCTGTTCCTTGGTCAGGGCTTCCGTGTCTTTCTCGCCTCCTCCGGAGAGATGGAGATCATGGATCGTTTTTTTTTCTGTGGGGGAGAGCTTTTAGTTTAGCTTGAAATTATTTTATTTTCGTTCAGTAGGCATGTCACCAAAACGCTGTGTGTTACCGCATTTCCCATTAAGTTTTTAGGTTTTGCTACTTTCCTAAAATTCACTATTTAACAAACTTTCTATACTTGGAAAGCTATGTGCCTTATTTCCTAATCTCTTCATGGAGAATAATCTAAAGCACAGTGATGGAGATTGCAGCATTCACAGCCACTTTCCATTCGGGGGTGGGGGGAAAGCAGACGCCGGCCGAGGAGCGTTTCAGTGGCCCGAGGTGAGTTGCCCCTTGGCTAACGAGCACTTCAAACACTGTGCGTCCAGTCTTTGTGCAATAGAAATTCTCGTTCTGCATTCGGAGGTTCCTGTCCCGGCCACCAAACGCAGGCGAGGGCGAGCTCTAGTTTAAGAGAATTCAGGTTCCTGGGAAGAATAAATAAGTACGTCCCTCTGGGTTGGCTCCAACAGCAGGGTGGGGTCTCGGGTTAGAAGGTCCACCGCTGCCCGGCGGCGTTCGTGCTCGTAAGGCTCACTCTCGCCCGCATACTCATAGGTCTCAGCATTCAAGAAACACTCGTGTCCCTTTGTGCCATCGGTAGAACACGCTGTCTTTGTTTCTGTGCCCAGAGCTGCGCTGTCTCTGGGTGCCGAGGCACCCGAAAGTCATTCCAGTCTTCATTTGGTTTTGTAAAGAACAGGCTTTCACCCACCGGCATCCTCAGCCCTTACCGGCCCTCGTGTGTTATTTTTCGAGCTTGCTCTCTCTACAGCATCATAAGGTGAAGCATATAAAGGTGGTTTGTAATTAGGGGAAACAATCTAGTGTTTCCTATTTATGAGATTAATTTTAACAGTTTCTTTTTTGAGGTTTGTTTTTGTTTGATACAAACGCAACAGGAGTATGCATATCCCCTAAGCGGACGTTGGAGAAAGTTTGGGCTCTCCTAGCGATGGAGCGGGGTGGTGTCGGCTCGTCGGAGTATCCATATCGTTGTGCCCCTGTTGTGTTTCCTAGAGCAATCATTTTTTTTTTTTAAAGAAAAAAAAAAAGTATTTTATCTAAATGCCTAATAAATAATATTATTTAAATAGTTTTTAAAATAATTTAGGACTGAGAATAAGAAGCCTCAGTTGCGAGAGAAGAGACTTAAAGTATACAGAGAGAGAAAATACCCTTAGCCTCCTAGAGCCTCTACTGAGAATTTCATGAAGATGCAGTGCCCCTTTGTCAAAGTACATTGTGATTTACTCAAGAGTGTTAATTTAAAATGAGAGACTGGTTTCCTGTGATGTTCATCTTTGTTGGCATATGTTTGAATTTCTGAATTCCGAGCTGATTTTCTTCTCATTCAAAGTTGGTCAAGGCAAAACAAAAAAAAAAGAAAAAAGAAAAGAAAAAAAAA